>JAMQGT020012594.1:0-27148 GCA_024447675.2 Pterophyllum scalare | reverse complement strand
AAATCTTAGAAACATGGTGTCAAACCAGATACTTACTCTGGATGGCATTACTTTGGCCTCCAGTAACACTGTGAGAAATCTTGGAGTCATTTTTGACCAGGATATGTCCTTCAATGCACATATTAAACAGATATGTAGGACGGCTTTTTTACATCTGCGCAATATTTATAAAATTAGAAACATCCTTTCTCAGATTGACGCTGAAAAGTTAATCCATGCTTTTATTACTTCTAGGCTGGACTACTGTAATTCATTATTATCAGGCTGTCCTAAAAACTCCCTGAAAAGCCTTCAGCTGATCCAAAATGCTGCAGCTAGAGTACTGACAGGGACTAGAAAGAGAGAGCATATTTCTCCCATATTGGCTTCTCTCATTGGCTCCCTGTTAAATCCAGAATAGAATTTAAAATCCTTCTCCTAACATACAAGGTCTTGAATAATCAGGCCCCATCTTATCTCAAAGACCTCATAGTACCGTATCACCCCAATAGAGCACTTCGTTCTCAGACTGCTGGCTTACTTGTGGTTCCTAGGATACTTAAAAGTAGAATGGGAGGCAGAGCCTTCAGCTTTCAGGCCCCTCTTCTGTGGAACCAGCTCCCAGCTTGGATTCAGGAGACAGACACCCTCTCTATTTTCAAAATTAGGCTTAAAACTTTCCTTTATGATCAAGCTTATAGTTAGGGCTGGATCAGACGACCCTGAACCACCCCTTAGTTATGCTGCTATAGGCCTAGGCTGCTGAGGGGGGTCCCATAATGCACTGTTTCTTCTCATTCACCTTTATTTACTTGTTTATACTTCACTCTGTATTTAATCATTATTATTAATCTCTGGCTCTCTTCCACAGCATGTCTTCTGTCCTGTCTCTCTCCACTCAGCCCCAACCGGTCGCAGCAGATGACTGCCCCTCCCTGAGCCTGGTTCTGCTGGAGGTTTCTTCCTGTTAAAAGGGAGTTTTTCCTTCCCACCGTCGCCAAGTGCTTGCTCATAGGGGGTCGTTTTGACTGTTGGGTTTTCTCTGTGTTATTGTAGGGTCTTTACCCACAATACAAAGCGCCTTGAGGCGACTGTTTGTTGTGATTTGGCGCTATATAAATAAAATTGAATTGAATTGAATTATTATAAAGGTGAAAAAAAATCCAAACCATCATGGCCCTGTGTGAAAAAGTGATTGCCCCCCTTGTTAAAACATACTATAACTGTGGTTTTTCACACCTGAGTTCAATTTCTCTAGCCACACCCAGGCCTGATTATTGCCACACCTGTTCTCAATCAAGACATCACTTAAATAGGAGCTGCCTGACACAGTAAGGTCCACCAGAAGATCCTTAAAAGCTACACATCATGCCGAGATCCAAAGAAATTCAGGAACAATTGAGAAAGAAAGTAATTGAGATATATCAGTCTGGAAAGGGTTATAAAGCCATTTCCAAAGCTTTGGGAATCCAGCGAACCACAGTGAGAGCCATTATCCACAAATGGCGAAGACATGGAACAGTGGTGAACCTTCCCAGGAGTGGCCGGCCGCCCAAAATTACCCCAAGAGCGCAGCGACGACTTCATCCAAGAGGTCACAAAAGACCCCACAACAACGTCCAAAGAACTGCAGGCCTCACTTGCCTCAGTTAAGGTCAGCGTTCATGCCTCCACCATCAGAAAAAGACTGGGCAAAAATGGCCTGCATGGCAGAGTTCCAAGGAGAAAACCACTGCTGAGCAAAAAGAACATTAAAGCTCGTCTCAATTTTTCCAAAACACATCTTGATGATCCCCAAGACTTTTGGGAAAACATTCTGTGGACCGATGAGACAAAAGTGGAACTCTTTGGAAGGTGTGTGTCCCATTACATCTGGCGTAAAAGGAACAGTGCATTTCAGAAAAAGAACATTATACCAACAGTAAAATATGGTGGTGGTAGTGTGATGGTCTGGGGCTGTTTTGCTGCGTCAGGACCTGGAAGACTTGCTGTGATAAATGGAACTATGAATTCTGCTGTCTACCAAGAGATCCTGAAGGAGAATGTCCGACCATCTGTTCGTGTACTCGAGCTGAAACGAACTTGGGTTCTGCAGCAGGACAATGATCCTAAACACACCAGCAAGTCCACCACTGAATGGCTGAAGAAAAACAAAATGAAGACTTTGGAGTGGCCTAGCCAAAGTCCTGACCTGAATCCTATTGAGATGTTGTGGTATGACCTTAAAAAGGCCGTTCATGCTCAAAAACCCTCTAATGTAACTGAATTAGGACAATTCTGCAAAGATGAGTGGGCCAAAATTTCTCCAGAACGCTGTAAAAGCCTCATTGCAAGTTATCGCAAACGCTTGGTTGCAGTTGTTGCTGCTAAGGGTAGCCCAACCAGTTATTAGGTTTAGGGGGCAATCACTTTTTCACACAGGGCCATGATGGTTTGGATTTTTTTTCACCTTTAATAATAAACACCTTCATTTACAAATTGCATTTTGTGTTTACTTGTGTTGTCCTTGACTATTGTTTAAACTGGTTTGATTCAGTATATCCTCAACCACTCACCTCAACATCATGTTCAGTGTGCAGAAGTAATGCTTCATTGAATCGCTGACTCATTTTGGAGCCCTTCCACAAAGTTTTAGAGCCTCTTCCAGGATGCTTCACATGCTGTGTTGACAGCTGAGGTGAATAGTGATCTGATGGGCAGGGTTTGTACAGGTGCTGGAAAATATTGAAAATGAACCTTGAAAGTGCTTGAAAAGCTTGAATTTGATCCTGGAAAAATGTGTGTGAACCCTGGATGGGCCAGGATTACTAAAGATAAATGTAAAATATCAAACCGTTGAATTGACGAGGCCAGTCAGCTAGAACACTATTACTTGCAAAAACACATGCTGATTCACAAAGCAACAAAATTCAGGAAGCACTATTAAACCACTGTCATTTGTAAAGTATCTGAACTTATCACATGGCAATGGTTCCCACACATTTCAGTTCTATTTGTGACAGGGGAGGGGGGATATGTGTGCACTCCTATGAATGTAAATACATACACACATCTCTGAACAGGTGTGTCCTGTTCAAAGATCAGACATACTTGGATGGATGTCATCAGGCACCAGAAACATTTCCTCACCTGAATTATGTTCTGGTTAGCACAGCAGCTCTTCAGAGCAGAACAGGGAGCCCCGTTGCTAGCTGAAATCCAGGATGGTGGTTTTGGAATATGTCAGGTTGTGGGATAGGATCCACTCTTGATTGAAGCAACTGAATGATGTAGAGGACTGCACAACTGTGATCTGGCCAGTGAGTGAGCCAGTGGGGAAACATGAGATTGTAAGGGCTGTCCCACCAGTTAGCAAAGGTACTTGTGCAGGCTGCCCAAGTGAAGTCTGTGTGTGGGGAAACACTGCCACGCTGGTATGGGACCAGTTTCAGTGGTAGGTTATTGCAGTACCATTCCAGTATAGCATGCAACACAGTACCCACAGAAGGCCAGTTTGTGTGATCAAATATACTGTCACATAGTTTGCTTTACGTTCTTTTCTTTAGTATTGACAGAACAGTCTCACTGTTTCCTCATCTTCTCCCCTTGTGCATGTTGCCAGAGCTGCAGTGAATGTAAGACATTAATGTGCATCAGTCAGAGTGTGAACGCTGACAAGTTAAGATTTAGTTGTTAACATGTATGGTGCACTCCATTTTGACAGCCTTGCTGATATAGTGCACTATAATAGAGCTGCTATTTTAATGTCCTTCAGTTTCCTTGTCGCTAAGTGGAATATTTACTGTAGGCTGTTAGTGGGAGTTTTCTGTGGGAGAGCTAAGACAAGTTGAATTCTAAATAAGAGGACAGTCCAGATTAAATACATGAACATAGTTTTAATGCTGAAAGATTTTTTTTAAAGAGTTTGTTTCTCATCACCCTCTCAAAAAAACCCAATCCTTAATTATATTATAGTACAATTATATCTCTTTGTTGCAAGGGTATTGAAGTGGAGAGTGTGGTTATCCCTGAAAGGTATTTGTGTTTTGGTACACTCTTCCTTTAATATCTTAGCACACATATTCACGTAGCCGTCTTTTTCCTTCCTCTCTTCTAAAAGGCTTGCAGAGCAGCTCAGTTCACTTCTAACTAGCATGCCACTCATCCACACTATCCACCATGCACCAGTTTACTCTGCTACACAAAGAGTAGGAATGACTTAAATGCCAGTGGTTGTTTGGTTTGAGTCATGTATTCAGTCTACATATCAACATTTTATGTGTACAGTATATCTGAGATTCAGCTGTTAAATATATTTGGGGGAAGAAAATTTATACTTGCATTGTGGACCCAAAGAGATTGTAAATTAAAGAACATGTATCAAGCTTAAATGTGAGTTCCCACACACACACACACCTTTTTTTTTTCCTCTCCCCAAGAAATTTCATTGATGACCTCTTGCTACTTGCTGTAATATTTTTTTCAGCAGGTGAGCTTACAACTGCGGCCAGATTAGGTGTGTTCACAAATACATTTTGATTTGACTTAATATCTTTATCATAACAACTGTAGACAAAATTGGGCCTTTATCCCACCTGCAGTGATTTATATTTGGCAGCATGGCTCTGTTTGGGGACCTCCCTGCCCCTTTACATGCATACGTGAAAAGCCTAAGACAGGAAGGGCTCACATCCCTGCCCATATGCATAAATGGAGAGCCAAAATGTAGGGAGACCAGCAACAAAAACACCTTACGTAACAGTGGAGACAGTAGTGACAATAGACATGAAGATGAAGTCAGCAATGACATGAATAGCATAAAATAGAGGTAAATGGGTGGGGGTGGGTTGCACTGCAGAATGCAGAGGGGGCAGCAACTGTGTGCAGATCCTCATTAAGATGCACACAGTTGCATGAATTGTGATGCAATGATGAATGTTAGGGGTGAAGAAGAGGGTCATAAATGGTAGATTGAGACAGGGAGAAATCTCAAGGTTGCTGTATAACCTAACCTCAGCCTCTGCTCTGGAATGTAGGAAGTAAGCCACTGTGTAATTACCCCGAGCCTGCATTTCAGTCTCTTATTGGCTAGCAGAGAGTGAAGACCCTGGTTGTAGCCAATAGGAAGCTAACACTTACTTATTTAGTTGAGCAGAATCTGTGCCAAATGCTGGAAAAGCTCAGGGGCTGGAATGAAGGGAAGAAAGAATAGTTGTGGTAGTGACTGAAAAGAACCATCAGCCCCAACCCCCCCTCCTCAACCCCCCCCCCCTCCTACCCTCAAAAACATTGCAAGAAGGTCTCACTACTTAGGGTGCTTGTGCTACAGGGCAAAAAATCAGGATGGCATATTCTTTAGCAGTCCAACCATGCATGTAATCCTTAAAAGTGTGTGTGTGTGTGTGTGTGTGTGTGTGTGTGTGTGTGTGTGTGTGTGTGCACGCGCGCACGCACAAGACTGAATTTGTTGGAAGAGAACCTGAGAAAGATGTAAGATTAAAACTGCTTTGCCATGCATCCTGCTCTTTCTGACATATATTGAGGTGTTTGTCAGAAGGCTCTCTGAAGGTATTTCACTTTCTTTTCCTTACTCTTACTCTTGTTGGTGTAACTCTTACACTAATGAATTGATTCTCTTTTCATCAGTAGGAAGTTGCTAATAACACACTGTAGATTTAAAAAATAAGTGTGAAGGAGTTAAGATAACTTGTGGAAATTAGGTGGTTGTCATCTCTGGCTCATTTGTTTTAGCTGTAAACATGGCTCTATGCTTGTCAGCACCGGCAAGGAGAGAAAGGAATGCGCTTGGTATGCAGTCATGGTGTTGGTTTAAAAGAAAACACACACACACAGGATAGTGATGTATTTAACTTCTAGAAACAGATGTCACCTTACTGCAGTGGCTTTAGAATTGATTTTTAACCTTGATCAAAGTTTTAGATTCAAATGTACAGTTTCTCTGCCTCCGTTATGTTTTTTCCTGCTCCTTAACAAACAGCTTGGTTAGTAGTTGTTACATGTTAATGAATTTGTCTATTCTCATTTTAGGAATTTGCTGCACTAACAAAGGAGGTGAACATGTGCCGAGAGCAGCTTCTGGAGAAAGAGGAGGAGATTGCAGAGCTAAAGGCTGAGAGAAACAACACACGGGTCAGTAGAAAGTCCTGCACACATAATCACAGAGGATCAGTTATTAATAAGGAAAGTTTAGTTGACCTGGATACTCCTCCTGGAAATACCAGCTAGATTCCTTTCTTTCTATTATGAGTAAAGATGGTAGTCATAACACAGTTTCGGTTTAATATTCCAAACTATTATCACAGCTTAGGGCATGGCAAACTGCTTAGTCATCACAATATTTCACAATATTTCATTAGATAAATTATAAATGACTTTGCAACAGCAGTTAGTGCCTGTTTCAATCAATTTTATTTTCTCTGTTTTGTGAATCTGTTTACTCAGAAAAAGTTTCTTCAGATGTGAGTGGATGATGGAGAAATGAGTTTGAGCTTTCGTTTACATTGTCTGTGTATCCAGCTCCTGCTAGAGCACTTGGAGTGCCTGGTGTCTCGCCATGAGCGTAGTCTGAGGATGACAGTGGTGAAGCGGCAGGCTCAATCTCCAGCAGGCGTCTCGAGTGAGGTGGAGGTCCTCAAAGCCCTAAAGTCACTTTTTGAACACCATAAAGCCCTTGATGAGAAGGTGAGAAGGTGCTATTCTGCAAACTTTTTTTCTTTTAGAGTGTTGGTGCATGCCACCATGTGAACCATTGGTCACTAAAGAAATGTTACCAAGATAAAGATTTTACATATGGCTTTATGTATGTTTCACATTTTCAAGGTTAGGGAGCGACTTCGCGTTGCCTTGGAACGATGCAGCGCATTGGAGGAACAGCTCACCATCTCACACAAAGAAGTAAGAAAACAAAACACAACATATCGAGTATTAGGAATTACTACTCAAATGCGTATCTCCAGTATTCAATATAGATTACAGTTTTTCAAAAATTAGAATTTTCTGGCACTTATTTCATGGTTCAGGCTTCATGGGGCCTTATAATGTGAAATGAAATCTTCTAAAACCATCATTAATAACCTCATCACTGCAGTCCAAACTGTTGCATGAGGAGCGGGGTTCTAGCCAGCGGATGACCATGCTGAGGTCGCCATGCGCCGGGCTGAGTATTTCACCGGTTTGCTGTTGGAACTTTTCTGTCACTGCAGTTAGCAAGTGCACGCCATCCCATTGCTGATACCAGACTGATTTTTTTAAATTAATTTTTTTATTCTCGCCCTCTGGCTAGATCGCTGCACTATATTATTTCACTGCAATTTGCAATATACCACCGGGCACAGCCAATTTAGTTCACAGTGTGCACGCGCGATCTCGCAGCGGTCCTGTTCACGCTTGATTTTGTGGGTCAGAATAGGGTGAAACTTTCCGTTTGCTTCATTTGTGCCAAAAAGGAAATTGACATTCACAACTCATGTGTACACATGCATGCAAAGGGAGGAAGACTCTGGAGTCCTCTGTGTATTGAATGGGATTAAGATTGACTAAAGGCCCAGAGGATTTCGGGGGGTGTCCTAGATTTCCTCTCTGCTTCATGCTGCAGTGCTGCAGTCATCCTTTGTTCCTGGGAGTCATATGGGACCACACACATGCACGCACACCAACACACACAAAATCTAACACCTGCCACACTCTGGTTTTATAAGGAACTTAACTTCCTTTAGTAAGGCATCTCTTTCAGATTTTGAAATATTTTGAAATATGAGGCTCTATCCCATGTATATGTAAATTTAAATACTGTACTTGCTTCAAATTTATTACAAGATGAAAGGAAGCCAGGAAGAATTGTTCTCTCTGTTTAGTGGTTAATTTTATAGTGACTCAACAGGGTGATAACAAACTGGTGTTCTCCCTAGCTGGCTTACCTCAGGGAGCAGAACAGTCAGAAGAGAGGGCTGGCAGACGGAACCAGCGAGGTTAACCACAACGCAGAAAACACACCGAGCACTAATGGCAAGGTGAGCTTACTCAAAAGCATATCACAATAGCATGTTGTTGGAAATCATGTTGTTGCTTGTTTTACATTGTTTTACAAATGTCTACCATCTGCTCAGGAAATGAAAAGAAAGCTTAACTAAATTAAGAGTATTAATTGGAGTTTAACTGCCCCATCCCCAGAGGGGTAACAGGGTTTTTTTTTGGTATGTTTAAAACTAACTCTCTGATTGATACCAAATTTGCACAAAAAATGGCCAGTGACCCAACCTCTTACTTTATATGGCAACATGTGACATTTGGTGGCTGACAGTGACAGTTGAGGTGAAAGAGAGACAGCGACATTTTAAGCTCGTTTGGAGCGTATAGTTAGTGTGTTGTCATCATGGACAAGGCAGCTGCTAGCCAAAAAGCCACCAAAGGCAGACTTAAATGTAAACACTGTAGTGTCAGGCCTGTGATGTGCTCTGTCTTGTGGTGGACACGGGGTGGCACAAATAATTTGTGGCATTTTATTGTGACACCTGATTGTTCTATATATAGTTGTACAAAAACACCTAAGGCATTATTTGCATTTAATGTAAATAGTTGTATTTTAAGTTATAAAAATAGTTTTAAACATGGTTTTAACAGTAAAAAAAAAATAATCTTTTTTTTTACTCTTCAGTTTTTTGTGTGAAATATAGTTCCAATCTGTTGATACATTATACTAAAAAAAAAAAAAAACTACAGTCACACATATGGTTGTGCTGAAAAAAAAAAAAGCTTAAAAAATTATACGAAACAAGGCAAGTTAAAAATCAGTGAACTATTAAGGTAAAATGTAAAGTAGTCCAAAAAAACAAAAAACAGCCAATTACCCTAGACTCCACATAAGACAAAGTATAAATAAATGAATAAATAAAATAAAAAATCATATCCCCCTCAAACGAATCGGATTCACCTGACATTCAGTATTTGTTGTCGAGGCCCAAGAATTAAAGTCAACTTATCATTTGGATCCAATCTAGAGTCTGGATTTGCAGGCTGCTTGAATTTAACGTGAAACTGTTATTTCATATTTTTGATCATATCTCAGCTGAAAAAACACACATAATACTCATTTGTTGCAGTAAGAAGCATATCACTATTGCCCATGGAGAGGTACAATTTCAATCAGGATACGATCTAGATACACACACACACACTGCTCAAAAAAAATAAAGGGAACACTTAAACAACTCAATATAACTCCAAGTAAATGAAACTTCTGTGAAATCAAACTGTCCACTTAGGAAGCAACACTGATTGACAATCAGTTTCACATGCTGTTGTGCAAATGGAATAAACAGGTGGAAATTATTGGCAATTAGCAAGACACACTCAATAAAGGAGTGGTTCTGCAGGTGGAGACCACAGACCACTTCTCAGTACCTATGCTTTCTGGCTGATGTTTTGGTCACTTTTGAATGTTGGTGGTGCTTTCACACTGGTGGTAGCATGAGACGGACTCTACAACCCACACAAGTGGCTCAGGTAGTGCAGCTCATCCAGGATGGCACATCAATGCGAGCTGTGGCAAGAAGGTTTGCTGTGTCTGTCAGCGTAGTGTCCAGAGGCTGGAGGCGCTACCAGGAGACAGGCCAGTACACCAGGAGACGTGGAGGAGGCTGTAGGAGGGCAACAACCCAGCAGCAGGACCGCTACCTCCGCCTTTGTGCAAGGAGGAACAGGAGGAGCACTGCCAGAGCCCTGCAAAATGACCTCCAGCAGGCCACAAATGTGCATGTGTCTGCACAAATGGTTAGAAACCGACTCCATGAGGATGGTATGAGGGCCCGACGTGCCACAGCCCAATGGGGGTTGTGCGCACAGCCCAACACCGTGCAGGATATGGCAAATTACACCACTGGCGCCCTGTGCTCTTCACAGATGAAAGCAGGTTCACACTGAGCACATGTGACAGACATGACAGAGTCTGGAGACGCCGTGGAGAGCGATCTGCTGCCTGCAACATCCTTCAGCATGACCGGTTTGGCAGTGGGTCAGTAATGGTGTGGGGTGGCATTTCTTTGGAGGGCCGCACGGCCCTCCATGTGCTCGCCAGAGGTAGCATGACTGCCATTAGGTACCGAGATGAGATCCTCAGACCCCTTGTGAGACCATATGCTGGTGCGGTTGGCCCTGGGTTCCTCCTAATGCAGGACAATGCTAGACCTCATGTGGCTGGAGTGTGTCAGCAGTTCCTGCAAGATGAAGGCATTGAAGCTATGGACTGGCCCGCCCGTTCCCCAGACCTGAATCCGATTGAGCACATCTGGGACATCATGTCTCGCTCCATCCACCAACGTCACGTTGCACCACAGACTGTCCAGGAGTTGGCGGATGCTTTAGTCCAGGTCTGGGAGGAGATCCCTCAGGAGATCATCCGCCACCTCATCAGGAGCATGCCCAGGCGTTGTAGGGAGGTCATACAGGCACGTGGAGGCCACACACAATACTGAGCCTCATTTTGACTTGTTTCAAGGACATTACATCAAAGTTGGATCAGCCTGTAGTGTGTTTTTCCACTTTAATTTTGTGTGTGACTCCAAATCCAGGCCTCCATTGGTTAATAAATTTGATTTCCATTGATGATTTTTGTGTGATTGTAGTTGTCAGCACATTCAACTTTGTACAGAACAAAGTATTCAATGAGAATATTTCATTCATTCAGATCTAGGATGTATTATTTGAGTGTTCCCTTTATTTTTTTTGAGCAGTGTATATATGAAACAAGGGTTGACTATCAATCAATCATTCAGTTCCCCTATTATCGGCCACCTGAGAAACTGCATATTTTGTTTTCAAAAAGTAATTTCTGTACATGGCAACGTTTTTAAAATTATTGCCATTCACAGAGAACTGCAAGAGCCATTAAAAGTGCTGTAGTTTCCAGGCTAGAATGATTCGTTCATTGCTGATCCAGGGGATGGTGTAGCAACTGTACACTTTGTTGAAGCTGTTAAATTCAACTGAGTCCGCCATAATTATTGTTGTCAGTCTAGTCGCACGTGTGCAGGAATCGCAATCCCAGCGCGCATGTGCCAATATCTCTTTTATTGAAAACTTGTGTTTTCCCTGATTAGATGGAAACTGTAGCATTTCAGAAATGTCACACCCTGGGACCCGTTTTCAAATTGTGCCATTGTCGTATAAACAAATGGCCAAAACACAACACAAGTTTTCACCTGAAAACATTCTCATGTAAACAGTCTCACTCCTGGGTGTTACAGGTTCAAAATACATACATTAGTGTGTTATTTATTTTCACATTTCCTTTATTTCTTCAAGTGATTAAGAGAATTAAACTTTACTATTGTGAAATGGAATGATTAAATCTGCTAAACAATAACATGCAGTAAAATTACAAATCTCCTGTAAAATGTCCATGTAACCGCTTACATCTTGTCCTGCAGTTTTCTGTGCTTAACATAATACAACTTTTATCAGTTTGTCATAGTTTGAGCAACGTCAAGGAGAGCGCATATCTCAGGTATTCCAATCCATTCTGAATCTATTGCAGTCAGGCAACACAGACCAGTGTTACATAAGTACAGAGTCACCACCCAAATGCTGATTTTGAGCCAGGGGGAAAAAAACAACAAACTGTATTTTGTGTATTTGTTTAATAGCTTTTGTTAATCTGCCTATAGCGGTCATCGGATGGTTCGCTGAGTCAGGAAGAGGAGTGTGCACCTGGATTTGGTAAGGTGGGTGAGCTCCAGGACGTAGTGGACCGTCAGACAGCTGATTTGGGCCAAATGAAGGAGCGCATCGCTGCTATGGCATCACGCATTACTGAGCTGGAAGAGGATCTGGACACAGCCCGAAAGGACCTCATTAAGTCTGAAGACATGAACACAAGACTACAGAGAGACCTCAGAGAGGTACAGAGGACAGGATCTGTTTGCAATTTTGATGTTGTGTATATGCAATACTTCAAAAGTTATTTGCCTCCAGGGTTCTAGCCAGAAAATTTTTTTCATCCAGGTATGTTGGGGTGTGTGTAGCATTAGCAAATTAGCATTAGCGTGTTAATGTTAAATGCAAAATGCGCCCACTTGCTAGTTGAGTGATGGTGAACAGGTGGGCCTGATCTAGACTTCTTCCTTGAATGGAAATCACCTCTGAAGCCTACACGGTAATCACAATCCTTGTGGATTCGTAGTTAGATTTCTCGAGAGGTGCAAATCAGGTTATGTCGTATGTTACAGCGTAGGGTTCAGAGGGGATTTCCATTTTACGTACGTAGGACCAACGCAGAACTCTAATTCAGGCCTTATTAGAGCGATAATTCTTTTTGCATATAAAGTAGAAGTTATATATCGTGCATTCAGCATGTCCCAGTCCCAGAGCACCTAAGCACCAACTCCTCTTAATTGGAGGGGAAAGCGAAATGTCAAAAAAGTAAATTTAAAAAAGGTCAATTAAAGGGCCAAATAGTCTCATATTTTTTGATCATCAAATCGCAGGACAGAAGTTGGGGGCGGGGTCGGATTTGGCCCGCAGGCTGGGAGTTTAATATCAGCAATAAAAAGCATACACAACAAAAACATTATAATCCAGATGTGTTATCGATCCAATCAGCTGCTAACAGATTGCAAATTGCTGTGAAATAATACTGTAGTGCAGCGATCTAGTGAGAGAGAAGAATCAAAGTCAGGTTTTAGCCAGGGGCGGAGTGCTCGGGGTGCACACCCGCATTCTCAGCAAGAAGATCAATGCTGGCTGGAACCCTGGCCTCACCTTCCTTCATTTACATCTTTCACACACATAAGCTTAAAGGTTTTTAGCAGTTTTTATAGACCTCAACAGCATAATGCTTAAAAAAAAAAAAAGATACAGTGCTCTACGAATATTAAACTACAAAACAGTGTTAGCGGTGTGTGTTTCTCTTAGCTGTGCTTCTTCCCTGTTAAAGTTTGTGTGCTATTTTGTGTCATGCCAAAGTTATTGTAGAAGACCCAATCTTAATGAATGTGGGGAAAAAGCCACAACTTTGATTTCAGAGGTCACTGGAATATAAAACTGCACGTAATGAGGAATGTGATTAACTGTTTCTCATGGCTCCTAAAATACACATGCAATATTTGTTTAAAGTGTGCTCAGTTTTGAATGTTTTCTGTCTTTCAGATTAGATGACTAGGTGTTTGTTGACTAGTGACTAATTTACTATAAACAACTATTAAATAAGTCACCAGGAACTTCCCTATTAAAAGCTGCTTCTGAAATTTGTACAAAGTTCTAAAACATTTTGACTTCTTGACTCTAAAATTCTGACATGATCATTTTCTCTGGTGCATCCTACAGAGCACTGAGCAAGTGCCATGCTAATGATACAGTAAGCCAAGACAAACAGTGAGGGCATGCATCTTTACTGCAATATCAAGTAGATGTTTGGTCATTATACATCTGAAACTGTTGAACATTTACTATGCTATAAGCCAATACAACAACATAATTGGCTCATGTTTCCTGTTCCAGCTGCTTTGGGATGGGATAGCTGCAATATTTGCTGCAGAATTTTCCAAAAGATCACTATTCTAGCATTATTTTAGTGCTTTGTCTATTTCTTCTAATATTTTTGCTCAAAGTTAATAGAAAAAATCTTATTCTCGTGTAAAATGCACTATCAGGAGGTTAAAAAAAAGCTCCAGGTCACAAAGGCTGAGAACATTAAAACAATATATTTGCGCATACAGTCTATGGCTCAGAAGGAAGATATGGAGGAGAGGATTACTACTCTAGAGAAGCGCTACCTTGCAGCTCAGCGAGAGGCTACCTCTGTCCACGACCTTAACGACAAGCTGGAGAATGAAGTGGCCAATAAAGACTCCCTCTACAGACAAGTAGGTCCCATGCTGTTTGTCCTGTTGTCTACAAACACCTACACACTTTAATCTGGTTTAAAGGAAAGTGAAGATTTTAGTGTTTGAATCTCAGGCCCCGTTTTCAGTGGAAACGGTGACGGAAACATTTCAGAAAGAATCTCCGTTTACACGGAAACACAAGACACTGAAAACGCTGCAGTTCCCATTGCCAGGCCACAAGCTGGCTGTGTGGGTGTAGGAGTCGCAGCCATCATGCGCATGTGCCAATACCCCTGTTTTCAAAAAGTAGCATTTTCATGCCATTCTTGTGTAAACGGGGCCTCAGAGGTGGCGGTCTTTGACAGTTGTCGCACTCCTGCTGAAGAATTCTTGCTATATTCACACACTGTGCAGCACAGCAGGCCCTGAATGGGAAGCCTTGAAGACACTGGGTTGTTTTTTTACATGTGCTCACTGGAGATGGAGATGTCTTTCTCTGCCTTTCTTGGGGATTGTCTGTCTTTGTGCCATTTTGAATGCTCACCCGTCCCTTCACCCTGTCTCCCTTTTGTCTCCCTCTTTCTGTCCCTGTCTTAAAGCCCCCCCCTCCCCGCCAGCAAAAAAAAGAGCCATCCTTGATGCTGAAATGTAGGACAAAACATGTTTTGCTCATGACTGTGTGCATTTGATTTGCTGTTTGTAGACTGAAGAGAGAAACCGGCAGCTTCAGGAGAAGCTGGAAGTGGCTGAGCAGAAGCTGCAGCAGACCATCCGCAAGGCAGAAACCCTCCCAGAGGTGGAAGCTGAGTTAGCCCAGAGAGTTGCTGCCCTCACAAAGGTATCATTACCTGTAAACTGTCCTGTGGTCTTATCAAGCCACCTTTTTAAAAAACTTTCTTTATATTTATATATGTATGCATTTTATTTATTCTCTGGAACTTGGTTTTTAACAACATAATCACATCAATATACCGACTAACAGTGAGATAATTTTGAAATGGGGATGGAGCAAAATATGAGCTGACTTAAAATTGCACCACCTCATAACAACTAATTAAAGGTACGGTTTACATAATGTCACCAGAATTATTAGAGTAGTTTCTTTACAGAAACTCTGTGGAAGCTGCCAAAGAAGCCATAATGTATGTTCATCCAAATATTCACAGCAACCTATTTTTACAAACTCAGCTCCTGTTTTTATCCATTTAGAGTTTGAATCTTTGTCTTGTACAAAACATCCAACACCTTATTAGTATTCGGTCTGGCTCTCAGTACATCTTTAGAATGTAGTGTTTTTAATTCATCTGAAACTGTTGCTTTTGTGTTTATCAGGAAGGGTCTCTTTTTACATAATTTCTTAATGTAATCTAAGTCTGCTCCCAATTCGCTGTTGCTTTCATATTTTGAATGTTAATTTAATTTGTATCATTAATTACACTTGATTATACCTTTTTTAAGGACATGCAAATAAAGGGGGGGGAAACAAATGATACAAGCCTTTTTCTGCACAGTGCCTGAATATATAGAGGAGAATAAATAAATTAAAAAAACTATAAATGCTGTACATCAGTTTGAAGCTTAGCTACAAAAGATCAGACACCCCAGAACATGACAATACGGCTTTGCTGTCTGTGCTTTTGTCAGCTTATTTATAAGCATTGTGATTGTGAGAATTAATCCTTTCCATCCATCTTATTCCGCTTATCCCTTTGGGGGTGGGGTGGGGGGTGGGGGGGCTGGAGCCTATCCCAGCTGTCATGGAGCGAGTGGCACGGCATTATGTTTTCCCATAGCAGGGTTCCCACTAGCCTGTGAAATCTAACTTTCTTAAAAGTAATTTTAATTTCAATTCTTAAATTTTTACTCCAAAAAAATTTGTTCCTATTTTTTCAATTTAAGTGGCTATACTTTAGAGATGAAAGTATGTCTCTTGCCTGATAAACGCAAGAAAGTTCTGTCTGTTTCTCTTCTCTACCCACAGTGGCCCCACTGGCCAGTGTGTTTCTACTGCTGTTTGTGTATAAAAATGTTTTTGTACACCCAATAATTTGAAAGATTTTAATAATAAATACTTAGCAATAAATCAGGAATAAAAAAAACAGATGTGTTAATTAAATATTTCACGTTTTTACTCCCAAGTCATCTCAGAATCTGTGGCCGACGTTTATCCAGTGAGGGCAGGCTGTAAAATCACTGTTTACCTCGTGAAGCATCGAGATGATTTAGTCTGAAGGAGGCTGTAAAACTTTGTGGAAAAAAGTCCAAAATGAGTCAGAGCAGCTCACTTCCTGTCCAATGACAGTGATTCTGAGGTGAGTTGTTGAGGATTAACAGGACTTCCTGTCTTCTCTGTTAGCTACTGTTAGTCGACATTACTGAAATTTCCTTCTGTTGTCAGACTCTGAGCTGACACTGAGCGAACAAACTCTTATAACGATGTGAGAATGTAATCAAACTGTTTATCAGAGCGAAAGCGTGATTTTTAGGACACAGTTTAGCGGTGTTGTGCCAGAACGTGATCGTCTGCCAAGAAGTGATTTCTGATTAATGTGTAATGTCTTTGCCTACATTGATAAATGGCCTTATCTTTATGACTGCGTTATTGTATCTAAATGTAATCAATCCAGTCTTTTTTGGCCATGTAACATATCTTGGTGCAATTTCTGCTGCCCTCTCGGCCACATTTGTCTTTTAAAAGACATTTTTAATGTCACTGAGCTTTTTATCCTGATAAATAAAGAATATATAAAAGTCACTTTGCCAAAAAGTGATAGTAGCTTCTACCCTGTGACATGAATGTTGCTTCTTGCTCAAAATGACTTGATATCATTCATGAGAGATATGTTATAGGCCAAAAAGTCATTTTTAAAAACGATCTGCTGAAAATCAGTAATTGTGACAATATAAAGGAGAACAATGCATTTATAACTCTCAGGTGATATGTAGATTCTGATTTATTTTGTTCTCATGAATCTCATCAGAAGAGGGTTATTTTGTCAGCTTTTCCTGTGAACTGTTGTGTTGCATTAGTAATAAGTAATGAAACAGTAACAGACCTCTCAGGTGAAATTTAGTAAACACTGATCAATTGATCGGTTAATTTTTTTTATTCAATTTTCTTTTGTTTTCTAGTCAAATGTGGCTTTTGTGTTCATTGAAAGTTATTTTTTGTTATTGTGTGCAAGGAATAAAGACGTTCTAAGTAATGTGCTGGGATGCAAATGAACTGACCCCAAACTCCCTGAGCCGTGGCTCCTGTACCGCAGTGTGAACTGAACTGTGGAATGTTGTACCGTTACACCCCAAGTTGTAACACTGCCACTTACTAGGTTTAGATGATGTAGACTTCAAAGCACATACTATATACTTCCCTCAGCTGGTAGTGATCCCTGTTACCTACCATCCACCCAGAGAGATTTGCTATCCTCTTGCTTTTGGTGTTAGTGGTCCTCATTTAGTTTTCATGTACCAGAGATACGAGATTAAGGGAGACTGAGCAACTAGGCCGTTGACGTCACCAAAACAAGCGTCCGCCATATTTGTTGATGTTCAGAGCTGTCAAACGCCAGTGTTTACAATTACTGCACGCCTACACACAAGAGAGATCCCACTCTCAACAATGTAACTGATAATTCGGATCATATTTATGTCTTTTATCAAGTATAAAGAATTGAAAAGGACCAAGAGAAGCCTTGGGGGAAAATAAAAGGAATAAAGAGAAAAGGTTTCAACAGTGATCTCAAACTGACAACTCAAGAAGATCCCATTGACAGCTACCTGTACTAAGACTGTGTGTGTGTGTGTGTGTGTGTGTGTGTGTGTATATATATATATATATATATATATATATATATATATATATATATATAACAAATTGTATGTACTTTCAACAAAAAATAAAGCAAATTATGAGGATCAATATTATAATTGTACAATATTATAAACCTCTGTACCCCATTGTAGCCGTGTCCAGCCTGCTACTGTTTATACAAACCATTCATATACAAATTTATTTTAACATTTTAGTAATATCAACAATTATAAATTAATTTTTTAAAAAAGGAATATGGGAAAATTAGGCTGTTGGGCTCCTCATGATAGGTGTAGCATCCACAACTACTTATTCTAATGTTGTGAATGGAGTCTGATACAGATCGATGTGTGAGAGCAGCTCACTTCTGTCTGACAACAGTGATACTGAGGCGAGCTGTTGAGGGTTTCCAGAGGTTCTTTGTCAGTAACCATTTCTGTGTTTGCGCAGTTAGCTGCTGTTAGCCGGTGTTACTGAAACTTTATTCGAGGTGGATCGGATGAGTAAATAAACTCTCATATGATTTGAGAATGTAATCAATATGTTTGTCAGAGGGAAAGTGTGATTTTTAGGACACTTGAGCCTAACATTAGCTGGTACACAGTCAGCTTATAACCAGGTGTTGTTTAGCTGGCTCCTGTCAGCTGTCCAGGTCTGATCTGCTGAAAATCATTAACTGCAACAACACCAAGAATGAAGATGCATCTTTATGTATGTTTTATGCTAGAGCTATCAAGAGTTGAAGTCACATGCTGTTGCAGTATTGGGAGTATTGAATATAAATATATTAAACTGATAGAGTACAAACATTTCTGAAAACAGCAAACACCCATTCTGAATTACTGGCTCTTAGTGTTCTCTGTTCATCATTAGATTGACCCCAAATATTACCATCTACACTGACTCGGTGACTCACAACATTTATGCTCACCTCTTTGTCGGTGGGAAATTGATTAAATCTGTCCTTCTGACCCGTCCTAGGGCCAATGAAGGTCATGCTGTTATTGCTGCAGTTTATGGTACAGCAAATTTAGGCACCTTTCTCCCAGACATTCAGGAAACTTTAAGACACTAGATACAAAACACACCGAGCCTAAAGCCACACAACAGAAAAATACACACGGCGGCCTTGGAAGTCATGTGATTTGCCAGAACACATCAAAATGCAAGTTGCTCAGTCTCCCTTAATGTCTTGTCTCTGTTTATGTACTCATATTTCTAAGGCACCCACCCAACAGTAAAACATTTGTTGAAGGAGGGAGGAGCAGCAGATGTGTGTAGACTATGACAGACAAAGTTGGAGTGGCTGAGAGTACCAGGCCTCTAAAAGTAGTGAGGGCAGCGCCATCCTTTGCTTTATTTCAGGTTAACCATCATAAGGCTTAGAGCGAAGGTGAAAATCAAACAATCCCGAATGAGAGCATTGAGGCAGAGTTGGGTGTGGCTCCCTGATTGATTGATTTGATATCATATCCACTCAGTGATCCACATAAAATAAATGTTTTTGTTTTAAATTCCCGTCTTCTCTCCCCGTTTTTAAAAAATTGCAACCAAAAATCACCTTCAAGTGGTATGCAGGGTCAAGGTCAAATCAGTACTGGTGATCATTTCAGTTCAGTTACTAATTCAGTTATTACTTCTCATTTTTCTTAATTTTAAAGTGCCTATTGTCATTTAGGAAGTTTGAATTCGCAAGATAAATCTGCTTGATTTCCTCCTCTCTTCTGCCAATCAGAAATTTCCAGCTGGTTTGTAAGCATATCCTGAACAGCACTGTAGATCTACCTGTAGAATGACGAGGTGTACATGCCCAGTGATCGCTATGTAGCTACACCCGGTAGCTTCATAGTAAAATGCACCCCGTTGGACGTCTAAGCCCGTCATAAAACTTTGACAAATATGACTTATGGAAACTCCGTCTATAAGAGCTACTGGAAAACTCGAGCAGGCTGTGTTGCAGTGCTTTTACATTAATAATGGTATATACACAGGTAATATTAGCTATTATACGGTGGCTAGGTTTTCTAGAAGCCATGTCCGTAGTCACTGGTGAAACCTTGATAAACCTGGCTTGTGGTAGATCTGCATTATGGGAAGCATGCACTGCTTTATTGTTTGTGGGTCATGCTGCTTGGGTGTTCTTACACAGTGCATGGGTTTTGGCTTTTTGCTCTTAAGTTTACAATATCTAAATGTTGGTAACCTCATCCTTTCGAAGGACCTGTCCTCATAATCTCAAACAGGGCCAAGCCCCTTTTTAGCTGAGTCCTTCTCTAGGATGGATTGTGGAGTGTTTGGGACAGCAAAGCCTGGCTCTAGAGATATTTTCGTCCCTGAGTGGATTAAATATACCAAACCATAGAAACATCTTTGTACAGAATTTTTTTTTTTTTAAATCATTGTTTTCAGGCAGAGGAACGCCATGGCAATATTGAGGAGAGACTGAGGCAGTTGGAGGCCCAGCTTGAGGAAAAGAACCAGGAACTGCTCAGGGTGAGCGGGGAAAGTGATTTTACTGAAAGTCCGCTCATCATAGTATTGCTACAATTGTGCATTGTGCCAAAATGTTGTGTTTCTATTTTTGTAGGCACGGCAGCGTGAGAAGATGAATGAGGAGCATAACAAGCGTCTGTCCGAGACGGTGGATAAGCTTCCTGTCAGAGTCCAACGAGAGACTTCAGCTTCACCTCAAAGAGAGGATGTCTGCCCTGGAGGATAAGGTGAGTAACATGAGCTCGAGTGGCAAATTCTGAAGTCAGGGCAATGAACACAGAAGCAGACAAGCTGAGGACTCAGTATTCATAACTATATAAATATTTGTTGTTCCTATGAAATCTGTGTCCCATGACTATTCATGTGTCATGTTAACTGTTTATCATTCCTTTTTCTCAGAATGCACTGATAAGAGAACTGGAGCACACCAAAAAATTAATTGAGGAGTCCCACCATGAGAAAGTAAGGAAGTGTTGCAAGTAAAATGAAAGAATTCCTCCTGTTTGTGTGTTTTTATATTTTGGGGAATTTTATGATGATCGTCTTATGATTTAATTTATTTATATTAATGATTTTTGTTGATAGTATAACACTGGTGGTTTTTGTCCTTCATAGCTACAGACTTTGTTCTTCACGAGATAACAAGGATATCTGTAAATGTGCTCTCTCCTAGGAGCAGCTCTTAATCCAAATTGAGACTATGAGGGCAGAGAATGAGCAGGGAAGGAGCAGGAGCAACTCCCTACTACATGGGTGAGATGGTTAACTGATAGCATTTACTGTTTTGCCTTTTAACACCTCGTTGGGCAACTATGGCTCAGGAGGTTGATTTCCGGTTCTTGCAATGCCATGTTGATGTGTCCGTGGTCAAGATACTGACCCCCACAAACTGCCACCTGTCATCCGTGGATGAGTATGTGATAGTTAAGGCACTGTATACTCCCGGCCGCTTTTATTAGGTACCAGATTTTCAAGTGTTCATTAAGTTTACATACACTCATGTCATTGAATGTGATAGTAATTTTAGGCTTTCTTTGAACTGTTCTTTTCCCAGGGTAGAATAATTATATAGCATGCATTTTTAATTACTTCAAAAAAATAAAAATTGGGTGTACAAGTTTGAATTTTTTTGGACTTTCTCTAATTCACAAAGGGTCAAAAGTATACATAAAGGCTAAAATATATACATACACCTCCACTAATATTTAGTTATATGTCTCTTAGCAAGTTGCACCACTGGCGTATTTCTTGGTAGAATTCATTTAAATCGCTTGGCATGGGTCTAGCTTTTAAGCATAGTCCACAGATTTTCCATAGGCTGTTCCAGAAGTTTAGGGTTAGCCTGTTTATCCATTCCAAAACCTGTTTTGATATGTGTTTGGGGATCAGTGTCCAGCTGGAACATCCAGTTGTGTCGAGGTTTCAGCTGTCTAGCTAATGATTTGAGGTAAAGATAAAGAATTTGGAGCTAGTCGTCTAATGCATTATTCCATCCACTGCAATGTCCCAGAGCGTGATGCTACCACGACCAAGCCTGGACAGTTGATACCTTTACTCCTCCAAAAAGACCTCTTATCATTGTGGCCAAATAGTTCAGTCTTGGTCTCATGACATAAACCTTCTCTGCAGAAGGCATTTGGCTTGGCCATGTAGGCAGTTGCAAACCTTCATTCAAACTTGACGGTGTCGATTTTGGAGCAGGGGCTTCTTTGCTTCACTGTGGACAGTGACACTGGTGTTCAAACATTTTCCAGTTCATGGTGGGCTTGAGCCTTGGTATTTTCCTCTCATCTGAGTGTGACAGTTTGGCTCATCTTCTTCCAGACCTCAGCAAAGTGGTGACACATTCAAATAACTTGGACTCATCTACGATCATTTAAACTGATGATCTTAGAATCTGCATTTGTTTAGAAATGGCTCCAAGAGACCTTTCCAACTTGCAGTTCTCCTTAGAGCTTCATTGAGTTTCTTGGATTTTCCCATTGTTATAAGTATTAGTCAAGCCAATGAGTGCTGTCGAGTAAATCCTTTTAATGCTGGCAAAGAGAAACTACCAGTTGTAGTCAATCGTGATCACTAACAAAAAATTAATAGACCTTGTTTTTGTCACGTTAAAAGACATTGTAGAACCTTTGGCACCACTTCTTAAAATATTTAAGTAAGCGAAGATCGATATTTAAGCCTGTATGTATGCTTTTAACTGTATGGATTAGAGAACCGTATGTAGAGATGATCAAGATGAACTGATGTTCAAACCAAGCATCGGAATGGCAAAGAAAGGTGATTGAAGGGTGTTTTCATACCTGCAGTGTTTAGTCTGTTTAATTTGATCTCTGGTTCGTTTTCCACTTTGGTGTGGTTTGCTTGTGCAGATATGAACACAGTTTTAGTCACACTCAGGTGAGCGGGTCATTTATGGTATGCATGTGATCTGACCCAACTACCTGGTGCATGCTTCAAGTTTGAGCTATACTCCTTCCCATAGCCAGGTATGCTTTACCTTCTGGGATGCAACATGACAATGAGTTCACTGTACTCAGTGATCAGATCTTAATCCAGCAGAGCACCTTTGGGATGTTGTGGAGCGAGAGATTTGCATATGTGTGAAACTACCATGTCAGTATAAACCAAACTCTCTCAGGAATGTTTCTGGCACATTGTTGGAAGGGGTTCCAATCCACTACTAGCAAGGTTTACCTCATATTTCTATCGTAGTCTTTAAATTATTATGTAGCCACTTGACTTGAGCATCAGATAAAGCAGATGATTGTCCCCAGTGGCAGTGGAGGCTAATAAAACAAACATAGCCATGCTAACTAAACAGCCAAATATAAAGTAAATTAATTAGACTTGATGTTCTCTTTCATCGGGAGAGGAATTTATTCATGTCTGCGTGGCTTCTAGCCAAGTACTCCGGTTTCCTCCCACAGTCCAAAGGCATGCAGTTAGTGGGGTTAGGTTAATTGGTGATTCTAAATTGCCCACAGGTGTGAATGGTTGTCTGTCTCTCTGTGTTAGCTCTGTAACAGGCTGGACACCTGTACAGGGTGTACCTGCCTCTCACCCTATGTCAGCTGGGATAGGCTCCCGTGACCCTGAACAGGATAAGCAGAAGAGACTGGATGGATGGATCTTTTGTTCGACTCGCATTTCATATTAATTTGATTTAATTCAGAATCGTAATATTGCATTAAGCAAAACCTGGAATACCAGCACTATCTACATCAGGATGAATTTGTGATCAGCAGTCAGCAAAACTTTTTGAAGCGATCAGAAGTCAGCAAGGCATTCTGAACATCGGAATTTGTGAACCAACGTGCACTCTGTTCACTGGGAAGAACCTCCACAGCGTGTGCTCCTCCTGCACCAGGCTGCATCAGTCAGTGACCTGAGGTGCTTCAAGATCTGTAGATAGGAGTGTACAGTGTTAATGTTGAGAGACAGGCCACAGGTGCTGCAGGAACTATTTTTGACACTAATGTTTTCTGCTGTAAATCTCAGATTTTCCTGTGATTTTTAAAAACAAAAGTTCAGTAAGTGACAGAATTAATATGCCTAATGTGACCTCTGAGTCAGTTTCCCATTCAGTAAATTACTTTCATTGATGCAATTGTGTTTTTCAAGGCGGTCTCAGCTGGAAGGCACCCCAGATTTCAGATATCCGGTGTCGGCCTCCTTGATGATGGACAGTAACGCAGACCATTATGGTGGTGCTCTCGTCCTGAGACGGCCTCAGAAGGGACGTGTGGCAGCGCTCCGGGACGAACCATCCAAGGTGAGCTCACAACTCCAGACGTAAAGCAGTTACATAACATCTCGTTTTTGTTTAAATAATGCACTTTTGAAAACATCTCTTAGCTGTGTACCTTGTATGGTGTGGCTTTTTCATTCCTTTCCTGTTTCAGTCTAATGTTTGAGTTTTCTCTGATGTTTTTCTTGTCCTCCACTTCTTTCTGTTTGCTTCCATTATGGACAATCAGCGACATGTAAGTCGGTGTGCCTGAGATAAAGTGACAGTGTCTATGTGTTGCATTAATTACAAAAACCTGAGTATCTAGCTAACCAATTATCCGTCTCTTGCCTGTCATCCTCTCGCATGCCTATTGCCTGCTTTCTCCAACCTTTTTATTATTTTTGCCCTGCAACATCTGCTTTCATGATGTTTTTATCTTTCCTTCACTCCCTATTTTATTCGTGTGCATGAATGCAGGTGCAGACTTTGAATGAGCAGGAGTGGGAGCGCATGCAGCAGGCTAATGTGCTGGCAAATGTGGCACAAGCCTTTGAGAGCGACATGGATGCCTCAGACCTGGAGGAAGATCGAGAGACAGTTTTCAGCTCAGTGGACCTGCTGTCCCCTGCTGGCCAGGCTGATGCACAGACCCTTGCCTTAATGCTGCAAGAGCAGCTGGATGCCATCAACAATGAAATCAGGTACTGCTACAACAGGCACGCACACCTCATGTATCATGTAACATCTTTTTCATGAAAATGATACATACTGTATATTTTCACCTTCTTTTTAATTTGCAGAATGATCCAAGAGGAGAAGGAGAGCACAGCTATTCGAGCAGAGGAGATAGAGTGCCGGGTCAGCAGTGGCGACAGCCTTGGAGGACATTTCCGCTCCATGAGCTCCATCCCTCCATCACTGTGTGCTGGCTCTTCGCTGGGCAGCTCTCCACCTGGTTCTGGTCACTCCACCCCAAGACGCATTCCCCACAGCCCCAACAGAGAACTGGATCGAATGGGTGTCATGACCTTGGTAACACTTCCTTTCCTTATTATGATGAGTACACATTTAACTTTTTTTTTTTTTTTTTTTTAAATATAGATCACCAAAACACTAGTGTTGAGTTCTCAAATTACATTTACTGATTTTTTTCAAACTGTTGTCTTGGTTTGACATAATCTTTTTTTTCTTTTCTTTTTTTTAAGGATTATTCTCTAACTTAAAAAATGTTGGCCTTCCATGTTGCTTTTGTTTAATCATTGTGGTAGTCTGCTTATATTTGTATGCATGACAGTTTGTAACAGCTTGTGTCTGTATATATGTATATATATAACTGCACCCCTGCCTGTAGCAGTATTGGTATGACTCCTACGTTACCCAGAGCTCCCTCTTCCAGCAGACAGTAACTTGCTTTGCCATATGGTACAACTGGCTTCAGTCTCCCTCCCCAAGCCAGTAACTATGCACCATACTTCCAGGTACCTGTAGATCTTCCACAGCTCCTTTCATTCCCTTCTCGGGTGGGTGCAGTCTGCCACTTCCTGTCCCTTCTGATCCTTTTGCCAACTTCATTGCAAACAGGAAACCTTTCTCTGTGTTAAACCCAAATCTTGGCTCTGGGGTTTTGTATTTGTTTTGTAGACTGCTTATGAGAGTACTAACCAAATTGTAAATAAATGTAGATCTGCTTGTAATATTTTCTGAATACCAAGGATTAGATTATTTGTGTGGTCCTGAAAACCTTTGGTAGCTTCTCTTTATTCTGGCTCACACATCTGATTCATTCAGCTGTATGTGAATGCTCAGCCTTGTCCAGGTCTTCTGTCAGTATTCTGTTAACAAAAAAACAAGCACACCTAAAATGTTAAGCTGAATTCCATATACAGTGGGTACGGAAAGTATTCAGACCCCTTTAAATTTTTCACTCTTTGTTTCATTGCAGCCATTTGCTAAAATCAAAAAAGTTCATTTGATTTCTCATTAATGTACACTCAGCACCCCATCTTGACAGAAAAAAATCAGAAATGTAGAAATTTTTGCAAATTTATTAAAAAAGAAAAACGTGAAATATCACATGGTCATAAGTATTCCGACCCTTTCTGTGACCTCATGTTTAACTCCCATGCTGTGTTTCTTCTGATCCTCCTTGAGAGGCACACACCTGATCTATATAAGAGCTCACAGCTCACAGTGCTGTCAGAGCAAATGAGAATCATGAGGTTGGAGGAACTGCCCAAGGGGCTCAGAGACAGAATTGTGGCAAGGCACAGATTGACCTAGGTTACAGAAGAATTTCTGCAGCACTCAAGGTTCCTAAGAGCACAGTGGCCTCCATAATCCTTAAATGGAAGAAGTTTGGGACCACCAGAACTCTTCCTAGACCTGGCCGTCCAGCCAAACTGAGCAATGGTGGGAGAAGAGCCTTGGTGAGAGAGGTAAAGAAGAACCCAAAGATCACTGTGGCTGAGCTCCAGAGATGCAGTAGGGAGATGGGAGAAAGTTCCACAAAGTCAACTATCACTGCAGCCCTCCACCAGTCGGGGCTTTATGGCAGAGTGGCCCGACAGAAGCCTCTCCTCAGTGCAAGACATATGAAAGCCTGCATAGAGTTTGCCAACAAACACATGAAGGACTCCCAGACTATGAGAAATAAGATTCTCTGGTCTGATGAGACCAAGATTGAACTTTTTGGTGTTAATTCTAAGCGGTATGTGTGGAGAAAACCAGGCACTGCTCATCACCTGCCCAATACAATCCCAACAGTGAAACATGGTGGTGGCAGCATCATGCTGTGGGGGTGTTTTTCAGCTGCAGGGACAGGACGACTGGTTGCAATTGAAGGAAAGATGAATGCGGCCAAGTACAGAGATATCCTGGAAGAAAACCTCTTCCAGAGTGCTCAGGACCTCAGACTGGGCCGAAGGTTCACCTTCCAACAAGACAATGACCCTCAGCACACAGCTAAAATAACAAAGGAGTGGCTTCAGAACAACTCTGTGACCATTCTTGACTGGCCCAGCCAGAGCCCTGACCTAAACCCAACTGAGCATCTCTGGAGAGACCTGAAAATGGCTGTCCACCAACGTTCACCATCCAACCTGACGGAGCTGGAGAGGATCTGCAGGAAGAATGGCAGAGGATCCCCAAATCCAGGTGTGGAAAACTTGTTGCATCATTCCCAAGAAGACTCATGGCTGTACGAGCTCAAAAGGTGCTTCTACTCAATACTGAGCAAAGGGTCTGAATACTTATGACCATGTGATATTTCAGTTTTTCTTTTTTAATAAATTTGCAAAAATGTCTACATTTCTGTTT
>JAMQGT020012593.1:2500-103757 GCA_024447675.2 Pterophyllum scalare | reverse complement strand
CCGCTGGAATCATGTTCACTCCTGTTTTTCCATTTTTGGGGTGCTAAAACTTTAAAACATGTATTTTTAATTATCTTTACAGTTGATTTATGTATGTCCCTTGATTTTATTTTATTTTTTGAAAGTAAATTTTGGTGTTTGTTTGCCATCTTAACTGAAGTTATAAAGAATGCAGGTAACATACATCTTAAAAATTGCTTTCTGGTGACTTGGTCCCCAGTTATAGTAAATATACAAAAAAGTTTTCTGTGCAAGTGTGCTGTTCTCTGCAGCTGTTTTCAGATGCAGGATCAATGAATGGGTCCTTAGCAGTAAGCTGTTTTATTCTTGCCAGAAAATATTGAGTTTGGTACAGAGCATGCAGCAGTGTAGGGAGGGAGTTCACCTGAACAAAGGAGACAGACCTCATTTCTACAAGGTCCCACAGTATCATATTACACTGTTGCTAGGCGGAAGTTAAGTTATCAAACGCAGTTCAACAAGATATATGTAGCAGATGGGGCAAACAAGTCTTCTGTTTGGACACTGAGGCACCAGGACAGAAAACAGGACACTGTCTCAGTTAGGGAGATCCTGCATGGCTGCATCTCTCCTATGTGCAGGGGTCGAGAGGTTAAGCACAATAGGGCATGAGAGTAAAAAAAGCTTAATCTTTGGATATAACAAAGTAATCCTCAGTAGGTGTTTACTATGTGAGGCTGGAAAACTGTAAGATGGTCTTGAAGGTGAACAACATTTAATTTTTTAATGTCCTTGCAGCATATGTGACCCACTACCTGGATAAAACTTTCTATAACCTGACTACCGTTGCTCTTCATGACTGGGCCACCTACAGTGAGATGAGAAACCTCGCTACACAGCGCTATGGTCTTACAATGACAGAGGCTCACCTGCCCAGCCAGACACTGGAGCAGGTCTGTTTGGTTGCACATTGCACATGATGAGCAGAGGTTGAGATTTACACAGACAGACAGATTAACAGAATTCTCTGTGTGTTCTCACCAGGGTTTAGATGTTTTGGAGATCATGAGGAACATTCATGTTTTTGTCTCACGGTACCTTTACAACCTCAACAACCAGGTAACGAGTCCATAGTCACCTTTCTACCATGGAACCGCAAACTGCTCTTGTCTCTGCATTGTGTAAATTTTAGTCCTTTGCTTTGTGTCAGATCTTCATTGAGAAGGCAAGCAACAACAAGCACTTGAACACCATCAACATCCGTCACATCGCCAACTCCATCCGGACCCACGGCACAGGAATCATGAACACCACTGTGAGTTTACAGGAAATAAACAATTTTTTTTAATATTCTCAGATGTAGGTGTAAGGCCTCTTTAAATCTCCTCTCTTCTTCTCCCAGGTGAATTTCACCTACCAGTTTCTGCGGAAGAAGTTCTACATCTTCAGTCAGTTTATGTACGATGAACACATCAAGTCAAGACTCATCAAAGACATCCGTTTCTTCAGAGAAATAAAGGACCAGTCTGATCAGAAGGTGCGGTGTTCTCTCTCTCTCCCTCCAGATTCACTCATTTTAAGTCAGTAGAAATTTGGCAAAGGTGGAACAGCCTAGAGTCAGGGATTAAAATTAAGTGGACCTATTGTTGTTCACTCTAAACTGCTACAGTACCAGACATAGATTGTCTTGTTGTTATAGTACCCATTTGAGCGGGCGGATAAGTTTAACCGTGGCATCAGAAAACTGGGCATCACTCCTGATGGACAGAGCTACCTGGACCAATTCAGACAGCTCATCAGCCAGATTGGTGAGGAAGCTTTTCTTGGTCTGTAATATTAGACTTGAAACTGCAGGTGCGTGCAAAGACGGCACAATTTCACTGTTCTTTCAGGTAACGCAATGGGCTATGTGCGTATGATCCGTTCTGGAGGCCTCCATTGTTGCAGCAGTGCAATCAGGTATAATTAAAAGTCGGCTGAATCTGATTTTTAAATCATAAGCATTTTTATCTCATTAGTGGAAACATTTTCATTTTTGTTGTTGATTCAGATTTGTCCCAGATCTGGAGGACATAGTCAACTTTGAGGAGCTGGTGAAGGAAGAGGGACTGTCAGAGGAGACCCAAAGAGCTGCTAGGTGAGTAATGTGCCAAAAGGTAGTCTTCACGCTTTTATTTAAAGTATTGCTCCTATTCCAGGTGGAGACACTTATCCCTTTAGTGTTGCATCAGGAAGCGCATCTGGTGTAGAACTGCCAAATCAAACATGCTGTGCTACCTGCTATGGCAACACCTTGTGAATAAGAGAGCTTATTCACAAGGGGTAGCTACTCCTTCTTGTATGTAAGTGTTTGTGGAGCAGGTCCTTAGGGTGGGTGGATGGATGGATTTTAAATCATCTGTCAGCTTCAGATTTTAATCTGACATCTCAATCCTGCACCCAGAAATTGGTGTTGAGTGTATTTCCATCGTCATACCAGTAGGGGGCACAAGAACAAGAAAAAAAGATAAACACAAAGCATCTCCCATTGTTTTGCAGTTTGTCATTTAAATCTCTTAGACTGACTTTATTTGGTGATGATACTGATGTACACTAATGTGTCAGCTTCTGAATACAGTGGAAAGGAAACTGAAAGTTTTAAAGTAACGTTTTTTTAATCAATTATCAATGAATTAGAGTAAAATATAGTAAATAATATTTGGTAATGGGAAAATAAAAAAGAAACTAAAGCTCATGGATGAAAGTGTAAAAATATAGAAAATGGATTTTGGGGCCATTCACCAGAAATCATGTTGGAAAAATTACTATTGTGAAAACAAAAATGTTTAAGAGTATTGAAGTACAGTAATAAAATTGAAGATATATGGAATCATAAATAATTATGCATACTGTATTGTTCCCCTACTGTGTGCATAATAAGCTGAAGTTTCAGTCTGCAACTTTCAATTTAAAAATTGTATTCCTGCATTTCTCCCATTTAATTCTTTGCTGTAATTTATTTGCTTTAAGGGCACTGTTATTATCATTTACAGCATCCTGGACTCTGTTTTGGGAGATCTCACCAGCAACTCTGCCGAGGGGACAGAGTACTTCAAGATGCTGGTGGCAGTGTTTGCACCTGAGTTTCGAAGTGCCAAGAATATGCACCTGAGGAACTTCTACATGATTGTACCACCGCTGGTCAGTGCTGGTGTTTTGCTAGTAGTCATGTTCTCCTCACTTGAAATCTGTTTGACTTATCACAACAAATCTCACTCCTAGACTGTAAATTTTGTGGAGCACTCCATCAGCTGCAAGGAGAAGCTCAACAAAAAGAACAAATCTGGAGCTGCTTTCACAGATGATGGCTTTGCAATGGGTGAGCAGGCAAACCTGATAATACACATAGAACTGAAGAAGCATCCTTAATCCTTTCTCCTGTACTGGCTCTTGACATACTCTTTTTCTGCCCCCTCTCTTGCTGCTGTTTCTCTGTCTCTTTTCACTTTCAGGTGTGGCATACATCCTGAAGCTACTGGACCAGTATCTGGAGTTTGACTCTCTGCACTGGTTCCAGTCTGTCAGAGATAAGTACAAGAAAGAGATGAATGCCGTGGTGAAGGAGCAGAACGTCCAGTCTGCCAGTCAGGATGAAAAGTTGCTGCAAACTATGAATCTCACCCAGAAGAGGCTGGATGTGTATCTCCAGGTACATTTGCAGCAAAAAGGAGCTTAATTTAAAAGCTGCTGTTGTGGTGGTTGTGAGAGGCCACCAAAATGTGTTTCTGATCTTTTTCTTTTTATTGCAGGAGTTTGAGCTTCTCTACTTCTCTTTAAGCAGCGCCCGCATCTTCTTCAGAGCTGACAAGACGGCAGCTGAGGAAACTCAGGAGAAGAAAGATAAAGGTTAGCGGTGGCTGGGGTCATTAATAAAGACTTTTAATTATGCAAAACCACTGACACGCTCCTCCTGCCATATAGGCTATTTGTAGATAATTTTTCAAGAGACAGAAAGATTGATGTTGCCATTTTTTCCACCAGCAGACGTTGCCAAAGCAGGAAGCTCTTCAGATAGCTCCACCCCCACTGAACCCACCTCCAAGTGAGCCTCTCTGTCAGATCACTGGGGTCGTCACATACTGGATTGGACTGATGAAGAGGAAAGCTCAGGTGGCAGGCTGCACTTGCGTGTGCAGTTCAGGGATAAAAAACTGGAAACTGTAGAAAACAGTTGAAAGACAATAGTTTTAGGGCTGGTTATGCCCCACCGCAGCACAGTCATCTTCATTAGAGAAAGAATGTACTTTAAGTGCTACCACAGCAAGTGTCTGCTTGTGTTTCCATACTAGAAACATCAGTATGTCATCTCTACATCTAATAACTCAGTTTGAATTCTTAACAAATGCAGCGACGTTCAAAACGTGAGCGGACTTAGCAAGTCCAGTGTAAAAGTGTATCCTTTGATGCATTTACTCAGTGTGGATGGACTGTATTATTTTTCTACTAAACTGTCAGTCATGGACTAATATGGATCTTTGTTTCAAACTGATTTGCTGCCTCTTTGCTGCTGTCCAGTGTATCATTGTGATTGTTTACGGCCTTTAATGGAAACTTTGGAGTGAAGACTACTGTGAATGTTTTCAGTGTAAAGTTTCACGTTTGTGTGCCATTTTGTACATTGTATTATTAGGGTATGTACGTGCCTTTCTAAACCGTGGTTACTTGTTTTGCTAACCTAATTTAGAAATAACGCATCCTGATGCAAAAGATACAGTTCTAAAATTCAGTTTTTACTGCTGCACTGAAGGCGGCATTAGTTTTTGCTTTCCAACTTTGTATCTGTCAGCATGTGGTACATGTGTAATTACATTCCATAAATTAACTTCAGTAAAAAAATCTTTGAAGAATAATAAAACTTGCATTTTCAGCAGAATTTAATGACTCATTTAGGAGTTTTTATTAAGTCTTTAAAAGGTACAAATAAAGGTCTTGAAGTCCAGATTGCACACTCGGTGTTTTCTGTGGATGAATTCTATAAACTCTTATATGAATTACCTTCCTTCGCTATGCTGCATATGGTTTAGTACAGTATTAATTAGAGGTCACTAACTTTAATGAGACAGACAATAAACAACACAAGTTGGTTCAGGAAAACCTTTTTCTGCTTTAATACAAAGAAACGATGCTTTTAAATTCAGAAAATACAAGATTGGTCTGGATTTTTTTTTCTCTCTCATTGTCAGTTTTCCGTTTCCTATGAAATGCTGTTCACCGCTGTTCAAACGACTTCAAATGAAATGCACCCCTTCTGTTGAAGTTGAAATTCAGAGGAAGATAATGATCTCCAGGTTTTTCTTTTTTTTGGTGGTGGTGGGGCTGAGATTCAGGCCTTTCCTCGCTTGACATTTTAAGATTTAATTTTATTTTTATGTAAGCGCCCAGTGTCGTGTGACACCCTGTCCAGCAGAACCAGAAAATTCCTGTTGCGTCCACATATTGCATCCATGCTCACCTCATAAAAACGAGGTACAAGGCAGGGCAAAATTTCTTCCAAAATAAATGTCTCATATATATATATATATATGTGTGTGTGTGTATATAAACATACATATACATATATATATATCAATCATATATATACATTCGTACATACATATACTAATTTATGTGATGCAAAGAAAAAAAAATGTACACATTTCTTACAAAACTGTAACAAAGACTGGAAAGTTTTGTTTGCTCTGCAGCAAAGTCGTGTAGATGTTTGGCCTCTGTGAGGATTTCTCCAACAAAGTAGTAAATTTGCGTCCATGTTCGGCCGGCACAGATGTCGCAGAGAAGAGGGAGAAACAGTATGTGACAGAAAAAGTTCAGTGGTGCAAAAACAGTTAAGGGGGGGATGTAAGAACGGTGAGATGTAGTTGAACTCCCTGACTCAAAACAAAAATAAAAGAAAACGTGGTGGTGGTGGTGGGGGGGGTATCAGGGAGTGTTCACATTTTTAAAAAAAAGCACAAACAAATTTTGTGTTCTTTTATTACTAAATATAGTGCAACAATAAACATTGCATTTCTTTCACCCTTTAACTTTCTTCCTAGAATGTCAGACTTTTCTTTCCCTGTCTTTAATTCAGTTAACACTTGGTGTAAATACAAAGTATAACCTTTGTTCTGTCACTGTCCTGTGCGACAAGGTCAGTCCTCCTTGCTGGGAGAAAACAGGCTTCAGATTCAAAGACGTAAACATAACACAGACCCTGCTCAAAACAAGAAGAAAAAAAAAACAAAAAAACAGGAGGAACATGAAGAATAAAAACAGAACAATCATTGGTGTTTTGGGGCAGCTTGTAAATTTGAAAAAGCAGGGAAGTTTGAATGGGTGGATGACCTCCACAGTCAAATAGCCAAATCCTCAAGGAATTAAAAAACCAAGCTGTGTGGACCCCATTGTCCTCCTGGACAACAGTGTCATGTACAGGAACAGCTGCGGCCTTTGGACTGGTTGGGCCTTAGAAGGCCTGCTGGGCTGGGTTGTAGTTAAATGTTGTTGGCACATGAGGCCTCTCTTCCAGCTTGTCATACTCCAGATGAAATTCCTTAGAGAAGCAGACACAGTTTTAACATGATAACTCTAATCCACAAAATTTTAAAAAATTTTCTTTAAATGAGTAAAACTTGTCCCAGATTTACCTGATTACATCATCTCTTACCTTGGCTACTTTCCTCCAGTTAAGACAATCAAAAAAGTAGTAGGTGCCCCTCTCATAGGTGTTGGTCTTCAGTGTGGGCTCCATGCCAGGTGCCCTAGTTATCCAAACCCGTTCCTCTTTGTGGTACCTCCAGTCCCGGTTAAAGCTGGAGAGTCAAGAAGAAATTATTTATTAAAAAAAAGAGTGACCATAATTAAAATGTAATTCTAAGAACAGCCACATGGATCAAAGTTTCACACACACTTCCAGCTATTCGTACAAAAGCTGAGTAGTAGAAAAATTCCTTTATAAAACAAAAATATTGTAACATTTCAAAGTGTTGATCAAGGAGTGCAAACTGACATGTCAGAATCAATCACAATGTTTCTCACAAAGCGTATATAAAAGATGAAAGCCTTGACTTGGCCATTTTTGACCATTACCATGTGGTGTTTTTAAAACAAGACATCACAATCAAGGGGTGAAAAATAACTGAGAAACCGAGAACACGCTTCTGATACAATAAGTTGTCAGTCACAAGTAGCTGCATCTTAATTCACAGTCTGGGTTGTCATTTATTTAACCCCTAATGGGACAAGAAACTAGACACTGAGACAATAAACATATTACATCAAGTGATGAGTATGGCCATTTTTTCACAGACTTCTATACATGATATCGCCTTTAGAAAGAAGGCAGATTTAAAAACATTTTGAACAGCCTTCACTTTTCAGACCAGGAAGCTACATCTATCTTTAATATGCCTTCTATGGTTTTTCCTAATGTTGAGTTGGTAAACCTTTACTGCGTTGCAGTCCAAGACTGCTGCCTTCCACTCTCAGCTAAGCTGCATTTTCAGTGGCTGAACTTGGGCGTTGGAAAAAAAGTCCATTCGATTTGGACCTTCTGACCAAATCACTGAGGTTTGGAATTTAGTTTCAGTTTTACATCAGGGTTAATGTTCCGGCTTGCTTTTACCGCTTAAAGGAATAATGTAAAGTTACTGCTTTCCACTGGTGAACAGATAAGATGCAGTTATTGTGAAAAGGAAATGAATATAGTTGTTCATTACTAATTAAGGTGATCGTCTTCTCGACAGACCTTTGGGGCTGTTCCCAGCATGACTTGCCACAACTAAAACTTAGTACTCACAGCTCTACTGCTGCCAGAAGCTGTAGTAGATCTCCTCCATTCATGTAGTACAGGTAGAACAACAGGTCTTCACCATATCGAGACAGTTTGATTGCAGCCAACTAGAGACAGGACAAGCCAGCACAGAATAAGGCAATGTTGTTTTACTACATTAATCTTTGAACCTTTTACAGTAGCCTGAAGCTCGTGATTACCTTGTCCCTTATGTGGATGTTGGTTAAATACTCTGATGGAACATGGAAGTCTGAAAATGCAGGCACAGATATACGTTAACAGCATACACAAGGGTGACAACAGCACATATAGTATCACAGAAAGTCTTGGTTTATAAATGCCTCAATTTATGAAGATTTATGCTACTGATGCCAAAAAAGTGGTTTTACCAGAACAGTCTTCAAAAAACAAAAGCTGGTTAAAAAACAAGGAGGCTTATCAGAATCTTATCTCATTAATTAACAGCCAACTACTTGCCATAAAATTGTTTTTTTTTGTTTTTTTTTTACTAATTTAGAATGGACCACATGTATTTTTGTAATTCAATTTGCACAACAACAGTTTTAGTTCCAATTTTAGAAAAAGAAATTACTGAAAAATGATTACAAAAGGAAATATTTTACACAAATAAGATTGTATTTTCCTTTTTCTGCTCCTCCTTAGCACTAATGCAAATGTCTTCACACCTGCTCTGACTCTGGTCTTGAAAGCTACTCAGGACTGTCATACATCAAATTAATGTCTTACCGATGTCTTGAGGTCGACAAGGTGCGGAAGCCCAAGGAGAGGCAAACTTGGGGTACAAGTTTCTGTCAAAGAGTTTAGCTGCAATCAGTTCTTGCTAGTATTAAAATCAAAAGCAGACTGTTTGCTAAATGTTTTAGATAGAACAGGAAGAAATGTCAAAAACTCAAACAATACCAACTTTAATCAACCTACTGAGGCTGTCAGCAGGGGGGAAACTTAACTAATGAAGTCTCTTTCTTATTGCTTTCTTACTTCTGAGTAAGAGTGAAATTTGATGTATATCAAAACTCATAGACCCTGAAACTTAAAAGACCAGCGTGTATAATTTAGTGCTCCTCCCGTGCCAAATGTGCATGATGACCACTAACAATGCAAAAGGTCCCCTTGAGTACAAAAATGACAGTGGAGCCTCCATAGAAGAGGTCCCACCCCCTCTGTAGATAATAAAGAGCTCATTCTAAGGTATCAAAGACAACGTGTTTCTTTTATTGTTTCATTTTTTTTTTTTTTAACTAATAAAAAGGTCAGTTATTTGCAGGTTAATGAAACTTGTCTTACTCTGGTGAGTTTAAGTTGAGTCCCAGCGTTGTGAGGTCACTTCCTAATGCCAGATGGACCATCCCCGGATCAGTCTCAGCTGCTCGGATAAACGTCAGCAGGCCAATCATGCCGAATTGATCTGTCACCATTCCTGCAGGAATGTTCGTCACCCGACCTGCAGCGGCAGGATTATTCAAGAGTCAAACAAACTGTAGAAACTGGGCTCTGATCTACAGTTAGTACTTACTGTCAAAACACCTCCGTATTTATAACCACACTTTGTGCACGCACTGGAGAGCAAACCAACCGAATACCTCTTTAAACTCTCGATCACAGATAAGTTAATGGAAAGGTGATGATGGTCTGCATTACAATTAACATTATTCTTTTGGTTTCCTCTCTGTAGCCTAGTCAATAATTATCTAACCCCAAATGCAGGGCAGAGAGCCCAACTGCCTCACCCAAGTTGTGCGATTAAGAAGGGTTGTCTCAGTGGAATTGGAGCGATACGATTGGCAGTGAGGTCTCACCATCGGGCAACACCTGGATCCCTTTCTTCTGGTTGTTGTTCTGTGCTGAGGCCGTCTTGTCTCCGGGGAACTTGGGCCCATCTGCGTTGGATGTGCTCTTGCTTGTGGAGTTCAAATTCTAAAGGAAGAAAAAGAAAAATCAATATACAGGAAAAATAAAACATCAATTCTTTTTAATCTGTAACCTTGACACACACACACACACACACACACACAAAAAAAAAATCCTGCCAGTGTGCTGTGTCACTTACAGTTTTGCTGTCATCGTTGTTCAACGTGGGGTCCTTGTAGTTTGGCCCAGGCAGTGCAGGGAAGTCCTCATTGTGGATGGAAAAATCCTGTGTCTGCTCAGTTGATGGCTTTGTCACCATGCCAACTTGGTGATGAAAGTGTAACAGCACAGAAGAAAATAAAAGCAAAAGGGTATAATCAGCAATAATAGTCTGTCATGTGCAATGTAACAAAGGCTTAGCTAACTAACATTATGAAGCTCATCAAGCAGCTGAAATCCATTTCCAATGTTGATGGAATGTCCTGCCTGTAAATTCATGTGTGGAAAATAATAAAGACATTTTCTTCAGACTAATAGCCTACCATAAGGAGCTCGTCCAGTCAGTGGGTTAAGAACTGGTGTAGGGTTTCCAGTCCCTTCTCTCCGACTCCTATCTGCTAATGCAGGGAAGTCTGACAGATCCAGTCCTGTTACATTTTCACTTCCATCTGCATCAACAGGACAATTAACAACACGTGAAATCTTAAATACACCATTTGTGTAATTATGTACAAGTTCTATAATGTAGCATCAGTACGAGGTAAATTAAGGATATAATAGCCCGCGCCTTTTTCAATGTATATTTATGTAATCAAAGGCAAATTAGGATGATGGTAAAGGTTTTCACAAGAGCCAGATCAGTTTAATCTGATTTTCATTCTGACCCCATTTCCCACAATTCAGTTCAAAGATGTACAAGATTGATTGCTGCTGGTAGGCTGTTACAAGATCCTTTTTCAATGATGGAAAACTAAGATTTTGCACAGGGAACATTTATTTATCAGACTGCAACCAGTTTTTTTGTTTTCTACACACACAGACAGAGCGATATATTAATCTTAAAGTAGCTGAAACCGAATGGTCACTAGGCTGAAACACAACAGTGAACACACCAACCTGTGCCGTTGAAGATGTTGCTTGATAATGAGTTGTTCATCCCAAACGCTTGATTGCGGTTCATACCAAATCCTGACATGCTGTAAAGACAAAAGAATAAAAATTTTAAAATGATTGCAAACATTTCCTTAATTAGAAACAACTAATTTCAAAAGGAACTGAACACACAAAGGATACACAAAAGACAGCGGAGGCCTATACTACAAATCAAGATTTGGGCTCGTCCTGGTAATTTCCAGGTTAACTCTGGCTTTTCAGTATTACAAAGGTGGTTCATCACCATGATAGCTCACGCTGCAGTCCAAACCTGCTCTGGAGCAGCTTATTTTGGAAGTTAGAGATAAACAACTATGAAACCAGTGCCTACCAATCAGTCAGATCTCTGGATAATAGTGTCACTGTTTCTTGAAGATCCCTCGGACCTTCATGCGTGGATAGCAGAAGAGTATAAAGTTCTTTAATGGCATCTCAAGTGTTACTCTTTCCATGATGAGATACAGATTCTTAGATGCAACTATATTTTTGGCTACAAACTATTTTATTGTTCTGTAAGCCTTGCCCCATAATCGCTGGGGTAGACTCCACGATGGATGGATGGATGGATTTTTATGTTTATTTTTTAATCTCAGACTGTTAAATACCAGTAGAGCCGTGGCTGAAAGAAACTAAAACTGTCTCAAGCACTTCTAAACTTTATTAATTGATATTTCCATTACATTAATCTATCAGATTCTCCTATGTCTGATAGAGCTTTGATAGCTGTGAGATGCCTGTTAACTTATGCAACTGACATTTTTGATGGCTTTCCCTCAAGGCTTTAAATAGGCTGAACTTTATTAATACAGTGGGACTCTGGCAGTCCTACTGACCAAACACTTAAAAGCACACACATATTCACACAGCACTTGTAATACTACACTACTGTATAGCATTTTCCTCTCTCTCACACACACACACACACACTATACACGCTGCTGATGCAGACAAAGCACCTGTGTTAGTTTCAGCCTTTATTATGTGTTCAACTTCTTCACATCTCTTCTTATATTAAAGTTTTATCTTTCTCTGCAAAATCAGCTGTCCTGTGCCAGCAGACTTATCCACATTTCTGATTTATAAAATGCTTAAACACCACCCCTTTCAGGCTCATAGCTAAATTGGGAAACCCTGGGTTCGCTTGTCAAGTTGATAATCACCTCGTGACTGCTTGGCCTACTCGCCAGGGTTAAGGTAAACGAACCCAGATAAGAGAAAGACATCCTGGATATGTTGGGCCCTGTACCATGAAGCAAGTTCATGTCTCTTTGAATCACATGAGTGGATATGTGAAATAAATACTAGGTTCATCTACCTGTTTATGGTAAAGGGCTGCCGTGCCGGCTGCTGTTTAGGCATACAGATGATACTGGGTGAGCTACGGTTGGGGCTTCCCAGCCCCGAGCTGCCCATGCTGTTGGTCCTGCCGCTCATCCCAATGCCTTGACCGACCTGAGAGTGGTTCAGCACATTCCTCGAATTCATCGGTAATGTCCCCCTGTTAAAAGATCATCAAGTCTGACTTAGTGAATTAAAGCTTGTCGTGTAAAGTGCCACTGTATCTTCCAGTGACAATACAGTTGTGTCTTTAACTGCACACTCAATCAGTCACCTTCACACACACCTGCTTGGTGATGGTGGAGTATGGAGGGACATTGTGGGGACCCCTGTTGTGGGGGTGATATGACTTGGTAGCTGTGAGCCTTGCGGTAGATTTCGGCTTAACTGAGGTGTGTTGTTTCCCATGCCTCTTACTGAGAAGCCGAGTGCACCTGCATAAAGACAAAAGAGAAGACTTTAACTCCAGTAACTCCAGTTCCTCAGCAAAGGTAAACAAGAATTGATTGTTTTTACTATTTTAAGTATACTACAAATGAGAAAACTGATGTGACAGGCTGTAAGATAAAGGACAACACTCACTTTGTGGACCATATAAACTCGCGCCAAGCTGCGACAGCTGACCCGATGATGATGGTGAGGGAGAGGACAGCATCTGGAGAAAAACATTCAAGGGCAGAACAGATTAAGATAAATGGAAACAATTCTCAAAAGACAAGAAAAGTGTGCAGGTACACAAAACTTACATCTTTGTCCGACCGATGTGGGAACATCGACGGCTGGTTGTAGTACATGCTTTCATCGGGAAAGTCGTTATCGACTACGTCAACGAACTCTACAAATTTCTTTCTAGCACCAAACATGCCTTTCGTCACCTGAAAAGAGAGGAAGGAACCTTCATTAAAAATGTGCACATGAATGAAAGCCGACAAGAGATTTAGAAATGAAATTAGATAACTTATACTGTGACTGACATTCACATTTTAAGACTCTTTAAGGGTCCTACTTGAACCTTAATATTGCCAGGATCTTTAGATAAAATGTAGAGCCAATAAGGTGCAACCTAATATGGGTCATTCTATCGCAACTCAATAAAATTTTTAGAACATTTTCTGCTTGACCACCTGATTTGCCTGAAATTTTCATAATTTAAAATCTGGACATGGCAGGTTAGGGTTATGTGCTTTCTATCAATGAGTCTCCCTGAAACAGTCTGTTGACCAAATCGGTTTCGAATGGAGAGTCAAAGGTAATGTATGGCCCAACGCGTGTCACCACTAGCACCCTGTACCGTTTTACTGTTCTATTAAGAGGAGAAGCAAGGAAGGAGACATTGCAGGGATCTGAACTGCATGACCATCAAATAATCCTAACCACCCAGGTTAGAAGTACTGTGTGTCCTAAAATCACCTCACCATTCCTCCAGGGGAAGGAAGGAGGTTCAGAAAGGTAAGTAAACATGGGGATGAAAGGGGGGGGGGTTGGTTCCTCTTGGGGTTAAGGTATATTGGCTAATGGGTTAGGATTAGGGTTAAAGAAGCAAGTAGGGGGATTACAATTTGAATTAAGCTCCTAGGGTTAAAGTGAGAGTTAGAGTCTTGCATCAAACTACCAATCTTGCCATGTGGTAAAGACAACTTGGCCTTGTAAGACTACTCGCATGACATGAGCTACTAATAGCTTTTTCATTACTCTTAATTTTGTTGCTATGTTTATTTGTATGGGTGAAAATTTTTACACCAGTACCTGTTGCGTTTTTTTAATGCCTTTAAGTGCATTTTAAACTTAACCTGAATTATAAGGCCCCTCCAGATCAATATTCACACCTACAAATAGTGTGTAGAAAATTTAAAAATTTCAGTATTATATTTAATAAAATTATTTTCTCATCTATAATTTGAGTACCATCTGGAAAAACCCAAATTTTGTTTTATTCTGATTATGACTATCTGCTAATACTTTCTTTTTGTGGTAAAACTTGTCATATTTGCTCAATCTGCATGAAGGTTGAATGAAAACAGCATTTTCCTCATTTTTATGACAAAGAATTTCATGTTAAAAAGTATTCAACATATTTTAGTTTGCATTATTGTGAAATACAATTATATACCATTCAGAACTTGTCACTAGTTGTCTTTTGCAATGTTGTTTTTAATTTGTTTTTTATCAGCGTGTGCTCAAATATGGGACTTTAAAGGAGGGCTTGAATTTTTTTTCCCCATACTTTAACTAGCCAATACTCAGACACTTTTTGATGTACTTCTCCCAACTTACAGATCCCGATTTACTTCTACAGTAAGAAAGGCCAAAGAAAATGTACGGCTTTTATCTTTAACAGTTTTTCAGAATTTCCTGTTCAAACACTGCATCAGACAGGTTTGAAAGTTGGTGGACAGACCTTTTTAAAAAATAAATATCTAGAAAAGTATTTGCTATATGAAGCTGAAATTTCGCAGCAATCATTATATGTCCAAACTTTTGATGATTTGAGACGGAATGACCCATATCTCAAACTAACAGCATCACACTGTATTTTTGAGCACCTGGTACTTTATTGCCACTACAAAACTCTTAATATTTAATAACTTTTATGTAGACAAGAAGAAATCTGATTTGACTGCACCGCTAAGTTAAATGGAAACGTCAGGAAGTGTAGTACATTACAATTTCTTTCTAATTCAGTGGGGTATAGTTGGCATCTTAAAGACTCTGTAAATAAAGTTTTGAATAGTTATTTTCTCAACGCATATGAGATGAAGATCTTTTAACTTTCACAACTAAACAAACAACTATAGCCATAAAATATGTGTTAACTAAATGAGACGACAGCAGAACTTGCTCTTATTTTCATCCCGTTAAACTTTGCTATTAATGTGTTTAACAGCAACAATGCTACCAGGCTAGACAACCCCAATTTAAGTAGCATTTAACATTAGCAGGCTAGGTGCTTGTCACTTTGCGTTAGCTTAGCTAGCTTAACGTCAGCTTGCTAACAGGCTACTCTATAACAAACCAAAGTAACAGAGCATTTAAAGTGGAAAAATAAACAGCGGTTTGGCTACCAGCAAGTAACACTGGCCCTCTTTGCCTCCGTATATCCACTGTCAGTTGTGTGTTTTCACGGCTCAGTTCACGCTCCGTTTGCAAACAGTAGCAGCAGACGGAGCAATAGCGACAATCTGCGGATGCTAACGGCTAACGCCGTGTTAAGTATTCAAGCGGAAGAAAACAAGGGAGACAAAAAGCTCCAGCTGAGGGGGTTTAATTTACACCGGGTAGTTCTAACACAGCCACAAAAATAAGTAAAATACTCACCGCATCAATTTCCCTTCGCTTCGTTAGATCCAAGATGGCTGTGAGTACTCTCAATCGAAAGAGGTCTAGCCTTTACCCCCTGACCTTACAACCTGCTGACCACTTCCGTACACAAAAATGAACACATCTGATAGTTTGTCTCGACTGTCCAACAGGGTGCTGGAGCATAACCAAGAAATATCACGAAAAATACCAAAGAGGGAAAGAAAAGGAAGATTTTGCAATTAATTTTAAGTGAAAGTAATACCGTCGAGCCTTTGTCTCCCTCCTGTGAACATTAGGTGTCTTACACCATGGATTTACATACTCCAGAGGATGTGATTGGCAAGAATAAAAGTTGTGTTATCAGCCAACTTACATCTGTCCCACAGAGATCCCCAAAGCACACGGGTTTCTGTGAAAAGAAAAATTTAAACTGCCCTGTCTCGACAGGGGCTTATGTCACTATCTTTTTTTTAACTTAATTATTTAATTTAATTGTTTTGTACTGCTTTTCTATGTTCAATCAAATTGCCACACCACATACTGGTGGCTAAAACTGTTCATAGCCCAGATAAAATGGGTAGTTTAGCGAAGCCTGGCAGCCTGGGCCATTTTAAAGTGGACCTTCAGGAGCTAACACTGTTTGCAATGGCATGAATTAATCAGTGAGCTTGGAAAACAGCAGCTTCACAAGAGTTTCATATGGCCCGGAAACCTAAAACCACATTGTATGGACTTCCTCAGCAGATGGAGTCGTGAGGCTGTTATACAGATCCTTCACCAGTTTGATTTATACTGTTTAGTAAACCATCAATCATCATTATTTATCTGTTGAGGAAAGCAACTAGACACAACTGAAAGCTTTGGAAACAACAAGTAAGCCTAGTGCATAGAAAAAAATAGATGTTTTTTTTATAGCAAGAAAAAAAAAGGTATAAAATGAATGATGTCTCCATTCCAGTTGCATCACTCTGGAACCGTATATTGGATCTGTGCTTTCCCTTCCATGAGATATCCAGATTTCTGTCATGAGCAGGGTCTGTTAGTCACACCGTTCTGCCCTGGCAGTAAGTGGCTGCAAGAAAGTGATAAAAACAGCGTGTCGGTGAGTGAAAGCAGAGGAGGGTCAGCTTTTGCCCCCTCAGATAAGAATAATAAAATCCCTTTCTAATTTTATCTAGTTGGAAAATAGCCCTAATGAAGATATGCAAGATACCATGGGCAGTTCACACTTCAACTATGATATGCAGCTTACTTCCAATTCAGAATATTCTACTTTGAGTATATGCCTGCATGGAAACCCTCACTATGATTGCCTGGATTTGGAAGATCTTTAGAGTTGCTATGTCGTGACTTCAAGTTGACCCCATTTCCAAGCATATACAATGTGGCATTGGCAAAACAGAGATCTACACTGGAGTACACCTCTTGTCCTTATGTCCCTCTCTGGTCTCCCTGCAAACACTGGCAAAGTGTTGAGAAAATTTCACTTGTTGAGCAAGGTGGCTCGAACCCAGGACTCCATCTGGGATGGTTATAACAGAATGTAAATTACCTTTGTTGGTCTTTCATCACAAAACACTTCTGCTTATCCATGTCACCCTGCCCCTCCCTGTTTCTCTCTCTCCCACCTCTGTCATCTCAGAGAAGAAGAGGGGAAAGTCATTAGGCACAAATGGGGAGGAGAGAGCTGGTGGTTGCTATAGCCATGAGAGTCAGGGCAGAGCTTGGAGCCACTGAGAGATAGTGAGAGGGCTGCAATGGGAAATATATGCCCAGGGAATACAGTAAGTTTTCAGCTCATTAAGTTGGATAAACAAATGGCTTACTCTAGGAGATACTGGGAGTGATGGATATCATCAGGAAGACATTAGAAAGTAGGTATTTTTGAATTCTTTGTATCACCATCTTAACACAGTGCTTTTGTTTTATTTTTTTTAACTTGACACAACACCTCCTTGATTCTATTAAAAGATGTAATTCATCAACTGATGTGCCATGCTCCTTCCCATGCTGTTGCATGATTTCAGTGTTGCTTTTTTTTTAATTATCAAGATCAATAAATACAGAGGCGAAGTGGAGGAGCACTAATGGGACACCATGAAATTCACTTGAAGACAGAGGAAATTGATGTGGAGTAAAAGTGGTGTGTCAGAGACAGTAAGAAAGATGGGCAATGCCATAAGAAGTATTCTCGCCTTCATTCCTTCTGAGCGCTGTCAGCGTTTCTTAGTTGGGGACCTGAAGGAGATGCCACTAGATCGGACGCTGGACCTGAGCAGCCGGCAGCTGCGAAAACTGCCTGTTGCTGCCTGTGTCTTCAATGAGCTGGTGAAGCTATACCTGAGTGACAATAATCTTAGCAGCTTGCCAGCTGAAGTGCAGAGCCTGAGAAAGCTGCAGCTCCTGGCCCTTGACTTTAACTGTTTTGAGGAGCTCCCTTTAGCTATATGCAGGTTGCCCCAGCTCAGCATCCTTTACTTGGGTAATAACAGGCTTTATCACCTCCCCATAGAGCTGAGAGAGCTTAGGGAACTCAGCACTCTGTGGCTGGAAACTAATTGCTTCACTATTTTCCCTAAGGTGGTTTGTGAGCTCACAAATCTCAAGACCCTACACCTCGGATATAACCAGATACGGAGTTTACCCAAAGAATTTGGACGACTGCAAGAGCTGCGAAGTATCTGGCTTGCTGGGAATCAGCTGCCAGAGTTCCCACCAGTGTTGCTTGAAATGCATTCTCTGGCAGTTATTGATGTGGACCGGAACAAAATACGCTATTTCCCTAGCCTTTCTCACATGCAGGGGTTAAAACTTGTCATCTATGACCACAACCCCTGTGTTAATGCCCCAGCAGTGGCTGAAGGAGTCAGAAGGGTGGGGCGTTGGGCTGATAGCTCAGATGAGGAGCAGGAAGATGACAGTTCAAAAGCAGCAAGTGAGACTACAGCTGAGGTTGTGGAAGTCCATCCTGAGGAACAATACAACATTCAAGGTTAAGGACCAAAGTGACCTTCAGCTGTGGTGAGGTGGGACTGACTGGCTACTCTCTTGAGTGGCGTCCTGGGGCACTTAAAGCAGAGTGGCATGACAAATACCGTGAGGGTGATGGTATTTGGTCCATATATAGTAAAGCCAATCATTTTAAAGGGAGAGTTCACCTCTAAAATCAAATCTGCACACACTCCCCCTGGCCTGTTGCGCTACTTGTCCATCATATTATTTTAGTGCAAGTTGCCCAATTTTGGAGATATCAGCTGTGTTTGCATTTTCTTAACTATAACGGCAATATATCTTGGGCCTATGTATTTGATTTTTGACTGAACTGTCCCTATAAAGGCCACAAAGTAATACATTCCAAAATGTATACTGTGTAATTTGAATCATGAAATAAAAACAATATTTAAAAAACTGCATGCCTTGAAAAGATCAATTGCACAACCATAAATTGTCAATCATTTTCACTAATAGTAGATTTTGTACATTTTCTAATTAATCTTATTGTGCAAGACATTTTCCTTGGGAATGCTACATGTATTAAAGTGTCTGTGAATTGGCAAGTTTTATTTCTACTTCATAAATAAGTAGTATGCTTGCAGGGCAGTGTGTCAAAACAGACATTAACGTAATTCTAGTAAATCGACTGCGCAGCTGTTGCTGTGGAGTCATCTGAAAATTTGTTTGTAAGCATTAAGTAGATACAAAATCATCTTTATTACTCAGTATAAGTCGTTGTTTGTGACTTCTGATTTTACAGTGCAAAAAAATGTTGGAACATCTTGTTCCAGCATTGTGAGATGGTATCTGCACCTGCTGAGGCTAAAAACAGGATTTTAATACAAGTGATGGATGGTTTAAGTCAATTAGTGCACTCTGTATCCAGACCAATGCATAATTCATCGACTAGATTGGGGCTGTGGCTTTGAATAAAGACTGCTAATGGGCCATAATGTTGTCACCGTAAGGTTCTGGTTTGAAACAGATCATGCAATTTTGCACTTCCCTTGTATACCAGGAAAATGTTCCATAAACAGGCTTAAAAGAATTCCACAATATATGATCTCAGCATTTGGAATCTTTTTAAACAAAATATTAAAAAAACAAAACAAATAAAAGATTAAAAAGGTTAAAAATTGTTTATTTTTCTGGAAATGTGATTATTTCAGACTGATTGTCTTTGCTTCTACCTTTCAAAGATCTTTATATTATATATATTTTAGGGGGATTTTAAATATTTCACTTTGTTATACAATATTACATGTTTTCTTTAAATGAATACTTATATTACTTTATGGTATTTGTCTTGATTTCAGACAAGCTTTTACCTCGGTCCTATTGTATTTTGTTTTATTGAGCTACATACCAATCTACTTAAGCAATTTGTTATGTTTTGTGTTTAACAATTTTTAATTGTTGTAAAAAAGGAATAAAATTATCTAATCTTATCCAACTATTTTTTTTGCATGCCCGTTTAGGTAAGTCCAAAGGTTTGATGAATATATAAGCATCTTTTTTCTTTTGTCATTCAAAAGTACTCACGCCTAAAATCAATCAACAGTGTAGGTGTGAAAACATTTGGGCTTTGGGTGGCCTGTTGGGTTCATAACAAAATCAGACCTCCTGTGAAGTTGCAGGACTTTTTGCAAACCAATGTTTGCCATGTTATTATATCTGTGACATACATATATATAGATTTCATGCTTATTAATACAAGCCATCAGCATCAGTTTTGTCCATTAAAAAGCTGCAGATCAACTTAATTACTGCAAAACATATCAATTCACTTTACTGCTCTCACTGCACACAAACACTTACCAACCACTTTATTAGGTACACCTTGCCAGTACCAGGTTGGACCCCCAACCTTCAGAACTACCTTAATTCTTCTTTGCATAGATTCAACAAGGTGCTGGAAACATTTCTCAGAGATGTTGGGTCACACAGTTGCTGCATATTTGTTGGCTGCACATGTATGATCGAATATACTGTCCCATCACATCCCAAAGGTGCTCTATTGGATTGACATCTGGTGACTGTGGAGTACACTGAACTCATTGTGACACTCAAGAATCCAGTTTGAGTTTTGCGACATGGTGTATTATCCTGCTGGAAGGAGCCATCAAAAGATGCTTAGAATTTCCAACAATAATGATTTTAGATATATTATCCATATAAGGGAGTGGATAAAAGGAAGTAGAAATATATTTTTGAAAGTTGAAAGTATTACAAATCTAGCATTCAAGACATATTTATTGGAGATTGATGATATATTTATCTTTTTTCATGTTTTTGACCAAAAATTTTTAAAGAGAATTTCTCAGATTTACATCTAAAAATTCCACATACTATGCAAAAATGTTAAAAAGTCAATCATCAGATTTCTCTATAGACATAGAAATTTAGTTGGTAGCTAGAGCTGCTTTATTAGAGTGGCAATGATGAACTGCATTTATGCATTTGTTTAATGCATAATAACACCGATTCATATCTTCTGAGGATACAAGATAACAGATTATAAGTGCATCATATTACATAGATAAATATTTTTGGTTCAAAGTTCAACATAAACACAATTTGCCCACTACCTTTACTTCAGCTTACTTAGATACAAAGAGCCCCTGAAGTGCAGGTTAAAAACATGAAGACTTAGCCATACACAGTTCCTGCATCAGCTTCAATTCTACAGTAACCTTACTAATCTTTCTTATTCTGTATGGTTGTTAATGTTAAATAAGGAAAACTTCACACATATCAATAAACTTACAATAAACTTAAAATACCCCTCTAAAATGCTCTGATCCTTGGTTGCAATGAAAACTAAATAAATACTTTTTCTTTTCTTTTTTTTTTTTTTTTACATATACCAGTGCAAACTGCACTGTAACAGATACTTTATAATAAAGACCTTATGGAACGAACTACAACTGTATAAAAGAATCAAAGCTTTAACTAAATGTGCCACTGTAGGTAAGTCACATGGTACACTGAAACAGAACATGTACAAATATGTGAGGACAGACAATACTGTTGGACAAGTCAGAGCTGGAATGTAGCACCTCCTGATGTGGGCAACGGTAAACAAACAGTAAACAACAAAGCTAAGACTTGTATAAGTGCAGAAGAAAGCAATAAGCAAAGCTAAAAGTTACAAAGTAACTCTTGTCAAAGCAAGCAATCAGTGTACCAGCTAAAGCAACATGGGTAATAGATTATTGTCATGTGAATTTAGTCCAACTGTAACAGTAGGTATGTTTCAATCTATCACCACCTGCCAACTCACATTCAGGCTGCTAAAGAATGATAATGCAACATACAAGCATATCCTACAGGTACTGTAACTGTGCGAGGTGACAGGGTTCAAAGACTCATCCATGGTCCAGGTCTCTGCCGGAGAACTGTGTCACCCAGCTGAGGTGGTGAACTCTCTTCCACCTCAAGCCCATCAGACTCACGAGACTCTTTTTCCTTGCTATCTGGGACATCAGGCCCCAAGGAATCTGGGATTACAGAGGCATCCTTTGACACCTCTGCAGCTGTGCCATCCTCCTGGAATTCAGATGACTCATTTACAGACCCAGTCATTTTAGAAGCATTGAGTTCCTTGTGAGAGCTTTCCCTCTCCATGCGCTTTCGGACCTCCTCTCTCCTCTGCTGGATGCGGGTGTCGTCTCCCATCATCACCCTGACTCTCACTTGATCTGGAGGCCAGAGGCCACCCCATATAAACTGCAGGTAGCTGAACAGCACAATGACACTGAGGAAGGCAAAGTTGGTCGCCACGCCAATCACTGCAGACGTCAGGGGGAAGTTATACAGAACGTACCGAATACCAGTGAAGTAAGCATGGATGCGGAGCTGAGATGAGTAGATCTGAACCTGTTTCGAGTGGATCTCAATGACTGCACCAACAGTGGGTTGATAAGCATTGGTCTTGTAATCTGAGAAGAGCTCCACCTCTATGAGCTGCTTCTGCTCAGCCATCCCAGTGAGGAGGAGAGGGGCGAACACTAAGGTACTCAGGGTCTGCAGAAGCTTGGAGCGGTAATGCAGCATTGTAGATCTTCCAACCGATGAGACAGTCTTCCCACCCTTGGTATAACAAGACATCTTTACCATGAACATACCCAGCTGTTCATTCACTGGCGACTCAGGCATCTCCAACTCCAAAGATATTCGGTAAGGCTGGCCATTGGCCATCACCTGGTCTCTGTCATTCTTCATGAAAGAGATGTTGGCTGTGGGGAAGGAGCAAAGTGTAGACTCTGAGGCATCACAGTCAGCAGTGTAGTAGAAATGCACAGGGGTGGAGAAGCTCACAGTGGGCATGTAAGAGTAATAGAAGCTCCCATAGAGAAAGATGGACACCCAGAGCAGCAACACTAAGACGCAAAAAAGGATGGCTGCCTGAAGTAATGTTCGTCGGGCTTTGAGGAGAGTGACAGCTGCCACATCGTGCAGCCAGTGCAGAAGTGGTCCCATGGCACCTCCTAACGTTTCTGATCGGGAACTCACCGACCTTCTTCTGGACCTGGGCTGGACAGTCGTTCCTTCTTCGAGTCGGGCGGACTGCTGCCTCAGCGGTGGTTCCCTACCTTCATGCATCAGTGGGTGGGTCCCCTCCATAACCGTGTAATCGCTTATCTTCACCCTCCATGTCAAGTTTGTTTAACAAGCTACACGCTGAGATAGTTACAGCGACGTCAGTCCACGGGCGAAATAAAATTCTCAACAAACACCAATATCCTGCTCTTCTCTCTGGACTCTGTTGATTTCTACTACTCTAGACTATTGTTAAGTTAGTAGCTTAGCTTGCCGGTTACATAGCGAATTTCCGTTGAGAGGCTCTGCTACAGCAAAACGCTACCCTGTGACCCGGAAATAAAAATCTTTTGTTCCAGCTCGAAGCAGCAGCGCAGACCAAAGCAGTAATAACGACACCATCGAAGGAAGCAGGCCTCGAGACACATAAACAGAGATGGGGAAGAAAAGTCGTTTGGCTGGAGGAGCAGTCGGTCGGAGAACTATATTGCAGCTTTCCCCACCTGGGAACCGCGGGGGGAATGTTGGAGAGAGGGAAGAAGCGCCGTCGGGATCTGACGGTATTTTATCTCAGTAGCATGTTAGCTGCAGGCTAGCCCAATGCTAAGTGCCTGAGGTGCGAAGAGCGGGCCTACCTGGTTAAAAATAAATAAATAAATAATGCAGGCGGTTGTTATTTAGCTGCCCAGTTAGTTAACATCTGGTGTAAATATGTACTGTTACCGAGAAGCATCTAGCTGAGAAATGTAGTGTCTTAAAACATTTTCTGGAGTTCGATTCCACCAGACGCTATGGGCTAGTGCACTAAGCTAGCGGTTAGGTGAACATCATCAGATTGCTTTCCAAAATAGGCTTGTTTGTGTTAAGACAGGATCAACATGCCCAAAAGAAATAGGTAAACGATCTATGTGATCGTTATCCTTGAGCTGTTGTCTTTTATTTAGTTTATATATACCCGTGATGCTAACAGCTACAACATGCTGTAGAAAATTTTGAAGCTCAGCTTTAAACTTTGTTTTGTTTTTTTGTTCCAGATGAACAGGACGGGGATGGGCACAGATTTGTAAGACGCACAAATATGAAGGCTCCAGCAGTAAAAGCTACAGGTGAAATATCTTTTGTGTGTGTGTGTGTGTGTGTGTGTGTGTGTGTGTCTTCAGTGATTCTCAAGCAGCGGATTCAAAAAATTATTTCATTTGATTGAACAAAGCTGTTTTGCTTTCACTTGTAGAGGGTTTGTCCTTGCTCGGAGCCTATGAGGATAGTGATGAAGAGGATCCCGGAGATTCTCACCGTTCAGCTGCAAATTCTCAACACAATCAGTCAGGTGACATCGACAGTACGCTGGCTAATTTCATGGCTGTAAGTATGATGAAAATACTTTAACTCCGTTTTGTATTGTTTATGTTGAGCTCATAGAAGTATGTATTCATGACAAGTAAGTTGAAGTCAACTCCTACTTTATAACATAAGGTTTGGGGTTCATAATTGCAAGAAAAACTGTTAATCCAGCTGTCTGCTGTGTAAGGACTCGTTCATTATTTGCTTTTGTCAGGTTCAAAATTAAGTTCTTTACGATAATGAAAATATAGTAGTTCATATGTTGAGAGAAGCTGTATCAGTAAAAAAGAATTTTAGTGAACACATTGGATCTCTCTATCATGTCAAATTTTTTCCTGATTTTTTTTTTTAAGCACATTTATTAAATAATCAATTAATCTATATTAAGCCTAGTGCTTTGAAGAGTGTGGTTTACTTGGGCAACTAAAAACATGTTGGTCCTTTCTGGTTTCAGGAAATTGATGCCATCACAACTCAGCCAAGTTCAGATGATGCACCATCTCATCAAACAGTCCCAAATGATGCTCCACCCAGACCTGAAGTCAATACTCAGCAACCAGCTGCTGGTGAAGGACAGAATCAGCAAAGCACAGACTTTGAGTACAATACTCAATACTCACTAGCTGGCGGTAACTATCTCTGCTGCACTGACAAATCAAGTGTGCATGTCCTTAGTGAACTAATTTCTTTCTCAAAAATAATTCCGTATATAATGAATTTCTATTCATATGATAAGAAAACCATATTTTTCTGACGTTAGTTGCTGGATTACATAGAGACCAATCACAAAGTGGCTACTTTCAAGAAAGACTTTGCTGTCTACCGGCCACTTTTAACATAACAGATTTTTTTTATGCTTTCTTACGCTAAATGAGAACAGTGGTGTTTTTTTTGTTTTTGTGGGAAGAACAATATTGAGACATCATGTTTAAAAAACAATCACACGGCTTGCATTTCAGTGGGTGTAGAGATGGGAGACTGGCAGGAAGTGTGGGATGAGAACTCTGGCTGCTATTATTACTGGAACACACTGACCAATGAAGTGTCCTGGGAGCTGCCACACTACCTAGCTGATCAGGTACAAAGCCTGGGGCAGTATACCAACAGGTATGAAAAACTAAGAAGAGTATTATGCAAAGTTTGTGAAGATCACGATTATTTTTGACACCTGATAATTGTGTTTTGTACTTTTCTTTTGTAGCTCGAGTGTCAATGGCAATGGTACAGCTCATGCAGGTTATTACACAGAAGAAAACACTGTATCTGCTGCCACCACAACATCAGCAAAAGAGACAAAAGCAAAGGTATGTTTCACCTATGTCCAGCACAAATGTGAATTGGCTCGTTACTGTTTTGTCTAAGTATTCTTACTTTTAAATATGCCTTCCTCTGTCTTTTTTCTTAAAGGAGGTGATTGAGAGCGTCGTAGGCCTCACAAGTGAAGAGGAAGAGCGTCGGGGAGTTGCTGCAGCTCTCCTTGCTCCTCTGATCCCCACCGAAGTGAAGGAATCAGAAGAGAAATGGAGGAAAAGACTGCTTAAAGGCTTGGATGAGAGTGAGAACAGCCTGGATTCTGATGGAGAGGGCATTCGTCCTGCAGAATCTCCCTCTACACCTGTGAGGGACTCAGACTCAGCACCCACTGTCCAGAAAGATGTTTGTATCAAGAAGCAATCTGGAGACAACTCTGAAGGTGATGAGGAGACAGAAGAGGACACAATGGAGTTGGAACTTGCTCTGGAAAGGAAAAAGGTGTGTATTTAATGCAGCTCAGGAATATGTTTGAAGCGTTCTTGTAGTGCATAGAATAATCAAATAGTTGACTCTTAGGCTGAGCTACGGGCGCTGGAGGAAGGTGATGGGAGTGCTGGGGGCTCCAGTCCTTGTTCTGAGACTAGCCAAGAAGCCTCCGGTCCTCGTGGTGTCCTGCTGAAGAAGAACCGGTGGAAGACTTCTTTTCTCAGTGCTGCCAGCCCCGACTCTAACAGTGGAGGCTCAGATCTACCAGATAACACAGAGACAGGTGATTTCTAACATTAACATGACACACATTACAGGAGTGGTGAAATAACACAAACAAATGGTATATTCTACATACTGACTCTCTTGTGTCTGGTAGCACTTCCTAAAGTCTTGGAAAGTGTTGTGGAAGGAGAAGACAAGGAAACTGACAACTCTGAGGACAAAATGGATTCAAAATCTTCCGTAAAGGAGGAGGGGGAGATTTCCGAGCTCAAAGAGGAAACGCCTGAGCTCAAGGTAACAACAATGTTACTATTGTTAACCAGAGTAATCGTGACACTCTCTTTTGGACATATTTCAATGTTGAAAAATGTAGTTTCAGATTGGTGAACTGGCAAACACCTTAATCAGCAAGATGGAGTTCCTGGGGATAAACAAGAAAGGGATCTCAAACTTTCAGTTGCTTCTGCTCCAAACCGAGGTGCGTCAATATTAGTTCATTTTCTACGCAATATTATCGTAACTTACAGTTGCAGCTTTTCTAGTGTGACTTTTAAAATATTTAACAGTTAATTTTGTTTCACATAATTTTTGCACTGGCATGTGGTAGTATTTAATATTTAAAATCTTCATAATAATCCATCTTAAGGTGCCATTCTGGAACCTACTATAATTACTCTTCCATATTACTCATCTATCCTGCGGCTCTTCTGTCCTTATCCGTCTTGTGAACCTTTACTGATACTTTATGGGCTTTTATCTCATCCTTGTCTCTGTCCCTCCCCTCTCTCTTCTTTTGCACTTTAATTTATTTTTTCCAGACACGGGTTGCTGATTGGAGGGAGGGCGCTCTGAATGGAGTCTATCTTCGCCGCCGGCTGCAGGAAGCTGCCGAACACATAAAATATTACGAACTTAACGCCACCCCTAAAGGCTGGTCCTGCCACTGGGACAGGTACGCGCTCCTTTCCTTTCACATCTCTAAACTCCCCCGCCCCCCAAAAATCTTACCGTGTGACTACACATCCCTCAGTGCTGAGGTTGCAGACTTTGTAACATGACTTGGGGAGAAGCTTAACCAGTCCAAGTGGATCAAAATACTTACCAGAAACAGACTCTTCAGGTTTTTGTGATGCAGTCCTTGCATATACTGATAAGGGAGCATCCACTCTGGGCCTGCCTGCTTCGTGTTAAATATACCTGCCACAGAGAGGACTCTTTGTCCCTGTAACAGACTCTTAAGCCTTTTGTTGTAAAAGGGCATTTGTAGACTGATTATGGGTCCAGACAGTGGAAAATTTGGGAGGGGGTGTATGGTAGGAAGGTTTGGTTGCGTGGGACAGCTTTGCACTTTACAGGACTACAACCCCCAGATTGCAATGCAGAAAGAGTGATGTCCTGGAAGCGACGAGTGTCACGCATCAAATAAAAGGTGAAGATGGAGCAATGACGGGAATCCAGCAGGTCAGACCAACTCTATTTCATATGTTTTCCTGTTTTTTATTTACTTCTTTCTGATGTAAAATGAGTTGAATGTGTGCTGCTTATTTTTTTGACCTATGGTTGTTGTTTCTGATGATGATGATAATGGTGCTTCCTCCCCGGCGTCTTCCTGTGTCTGGGAGGGAATGGTTGTCTAACACAAAACAAATGTGACAACCATGGTGTGAGCTGCTGAATGGTGCTTTCAGGACCTAGAGATGATTTGATTTGTTTGTTTATTCCTGAGAGCAAGGTGGGTTCCCTATCCACATCCATAACCACACTCTGATTTGGCCCTTGTTCAGGACAGCTAAAACCACTGTCCATACAACATTCCTCGTCCCTAACTGTGGCCATTATGTCCACTCCCTTGCCCTTCTGTCCCAGGGTATCATGCTACACGGCAAGTCTCAAGACCAGCGGTTGAGACTTGTGCCTTCTATCTCTGTTGTCCCACTCTCTAGAGAGCACAGGCGGTATTTCTATGTGAAGGACCGGACCGGTGCCTCGCAGTGGGATTTTCCAACAGAGGAGGACAAGGAGGAGGACCTGAAAGATGGCCAAAGTACCCAGACACAGACTTCGAGCCAGGGGGATGCCAAAGCATCTGTATCAGCAGCTGATGGTGTCACAGGTCAGTCTATTATTGCTGCTGCTGATCTTAGACCAGGGGAAAATTACACCACAAAGCAGGGGAAGGAAAAATATTTGCAGTAATGTGTGTTCGGTAAATATTACTTTGCTGTAAGTGCTCACTAATGTTAACACCCCCCCTTTTTTTTTTTTAAAACAAGGAGCTTCTACATATCCCTCTGTTGTCCCACCACCACTACCCCCTCAGCCCAGTGCATCATCCTTCTGGTCTCCATCCCAGCCTCCGCTTCCTGACAGCCCTCCTCCACCAGCCAACTACCCCCCGCCTCCTCCTCTCCCCCCAGGCTCACCACCTCCACCACCTCCCCCTCCTGACAGCGATGGAGAGATCATGGAGGTGGAGATGGAGATGGATGATGACAATGATGAAGAGCCTCCAGCCCCTGGAACTGAGGAAGATGGCAGTGGGAAACCTCCTTTGCCGCCAGGTTCTGTTAGCATGAAGGTGTGGAAGTAAAGTTTTTTTCCTTAAATTAGTGTTTTCATCTTTTCAGGACAACAGTAGCCAGCACCTTTACCTTTTTATCATAATTATCCTTCACACAGGCTGTCGAGTCGGCGGGTGCCTTGGGGAAGGGTCAAAAACGTAAAGCTGGTCAGATGAATAAAGCCATTACAATTGGGAGCAGTCCCATTCTGTACAGCCAACCAGCTGCCAGTGCAGGTAAAAAACAAAACAGTGCTGCACACATGTTTATCATGAGGAGAGCAAAATGCAAAGCTACACTGAATAAGTAACAATACACGTACACAATTGGCTACATTATTGGTTTATCCAAAAGCTATAACGTTTCTCTTTGTCTGCAGCCCCTCTTATGTCAGCAACTGCCTACTGGGGTATGCCGGCTGTCCCTGCCCCTTTGGTCCCTTGTGAACCTCCAGCCCCACCTGTCCCAGCCTTACCTCCACAACCACCACTGCCACCATCCCTGCCACCCTTTGAACCTCCTGGGGCCAAAGCTCTACCCACAGACAAGAGCAAGAAAACCAAAAAGGATAAAGTTAGTATTGGAGTTAAAAATCGATTGCCCAAGCAGTGTTTCATTTTAGTGTTTATCATGTTTTGTCTTTTGCTGAAGAGTGAATGTTCTTCAGTAATTTCCTTCTACATGAAGCCATCATTGTGACCAAGTACTTAAATGTGATATTCAGAACATGCAGTTCAAGTTTTCCTTTTGCTCTGTGTGTAGCCCAAGAAAAGTAAGACCAAAATGCCTTCTCTGGTGAAGAAGTGGCAGAGTATACAGAAGGAGTTAGACGAGGAAGAAAAGAGCAGCTCCAGTGATGACGATAGAGATCTGCTCAACAAGAAGAGTATCGAGGACTGGAAGCAACAACAGCTTGTGACGTATGTGGTTATACCTTCTCCTTTCACTTTAGGGTTTAAACATGTTTTTTTAAATAAGCTTTACTTGTCTGTCACTGAGTTTTCTCTCAGTTTTACTGTTTTTTCAGTTTTTGTGACTGCAGCTGTTTTTCAATTTTACAGAGGAAAAGCTTCAAAGAATGCCAACTTTGAGGCACTTCCTGAAGACTGGCGGGAACGCCTGAAGAAACGGAAGATGATGAATAGCACGTAACATTGATTCTGGGTCATACACCGCCCAGGAAATTTTTTTAAAACCACTCCAACTACTTATCCCTCCCCAGTTTATGTTTTTCTTTAAAGATCTGTGGACTTCATCACAGACAAAGAAAACAGTTGAAGACATTTAGAAGCCCTTACATGGCAGGCCATTCACACAGAGGGGTTTGAATGTCCTCTTGGTTTTGTTACAACTGTAAATGTGCCAAATGTCTTGAGTGAATCAGTACATCGGTATTTCATGGCTATTTTGTATAGCTTCATGTAGATGACTGCCAGGTTGTTTTGCAGGACTGTTTATTTTATTGAGCATTTTTACAATGTTGTATATAAAATGTATAATGGGATGAGCCATGTTTGTGGAATGGGCGGGAACTTCATTGAACTTGTACATTTTGTAAAAAGTTATTAAAAAATCTTTCCAAAGCTGTCAGTCTCCCCCCCCTTTTTTGTGATTTCTTAATTTTTTCTTTTCTTTTTTTTTTGTGATTCCCTGTGTTTTAATGGAAATCTTAGTATATTTTCCCCACTGGATGGATGGATGAATGAATGGCATTTCAAGTCACAAAAAAAAACTTGGTTTTATTAACCATACTATATTGACTAGTAATGAAGATGACACAAAACCACACAACCTGCATAAGAGTGCAGGAGTACAGAGCACTGCTTCTGAATGTAAATTAGATGTCGCCTTCAAAATGTAGAGGACAGCTACACAACTTGTATCTCTCCTGGAACATGATGTTGATTCAGAGGAAAAGTACAAGTACCCGGGTGTCCTCGTTGGCAACAGGCTGAAGACAAACGCGCTGCGTCCAAAAGGGATGAGCAGGCTCTGGAAGCCGAGCTCCTTCAATGTGTGCAGCAAAATGATAAGAGATTTACTGTCGCGAGTCAAGTATACTTTGCTGTAGTGAGGAACAAAAGTGCCTGAAATGTGGCAAAAGGTTGAAAAGTTCAAGGGGGCCGAATACTTTCACAAGGCACTGTATGACCCCCCCCCCCGGAACATACACAGCTGCCCTCAGTCAGGATTTATGTTTTCATTGTTCACTGAGAAAAGGGAGTACTGCAACTAAGGACACAGACGCTTCCTTTTTTTTCACTCTGGTGTATTCTGCTGTGTATGTTACATGACATGATTATTGATATCAAACAAAGGTTACATGATATGATTACTAATATAAAGCAAAAAGCACGGTCAGTGATATAATCCTGCTACACATTTCAATCCCACAAGAGGAGTATGTACTGTATTGCTATACTGCTAAACATATATGTTTTCTGTTATATTTTACCAGATCCAGTGTGAAATCTGTGATAGATGGTTCCATGCCCTGTGCCTAGAAATAAAGAGCACAGAATATGAAAAGGCAAAGAGAGACACCTGGAAATGTGCACTGTGCAACTAATAAAAGACTTTTGTACCCTGTTCAATATTGTTCCAAAGAAATACTTTGAAATTGTAGAAAATAAAAAGGTACTGTTTTTTTTATTGTTTATAGTTTTTTTATTAATAGCATAAAGACTGTGCCTCATCTGACTAGACTAGTAGAACAATTTCACACTGATTTTGAATCAGTGGGTCACATGACCTGGAAGCTATTGAAGGAAAATCACAATTTCCTAATAAAAATAATGCTTAGAAATAATTAAAGGCTTAAACTGGAATGAAAATGAGTGTGCCTCATCTGACTAGGGTAGTAGAACAATTTCACACTGATTTTGAATCAGTGGGTCACATGACCTGGAAGCTATTGAAGGAAAATCACAATTTCCTAATAAAAATAATGCTAAAAAATAATAAAAGGCTTAAACTGGAATGAAAATGAGTGTGCCTCATCTGACTAGGGTAGTAGAACAATTTCACACTGATTTTGAATCAGTTGGTCACATGACCTGGAAGCTATTGAAGGAAAATCACAATTTCCTAATAAAAATAATGCTAAAAAATAATAAAAGGCTTAAACTGGAATGAAAACAAGTGTGCCTCATCTGACTAGGGTAGTAGAACAATTTCACACTGATTTTGAATCAGTTGGTCACATGACCTGGAAGCTATTGAAGGAAAATCACAATTTCCTAATAAAAATAATGCTAAAAAATAATAAAAGGCTTAAACTGGAATGAAAATGAGTGTGCCTCATCTGACTAGGGTAGTACAAGAATTTCACACTGATTTTGAGTCAGTGGGTCACATGAGCTGGAAGCTATTGAAGGAAAATCACAATTTCCTAATAAAAATAATGCTTAGAAATAATGAAAGGCTTAAACTGGAATGAAAATGAGTGTGCCTCATCTGACTAGGGTAGTACAATAATTTCACACTGATTTTGTATCAGTGGGTCGCATGACCTGGAAGCTATTGAAGGAAAATCACAATTTCCTAATAAAAATAATGCTAAAAAATAATAAAAGGCTTAAACTGGAATGAAAACAAGCGTGCCTCATCTGACTAGGGTAGTAGAACAATTTCACACTGATTTTGAGTCAGTTGGTCACATGACCTGGAAGCTATTGAAGGAAAATCACAATTTCTAATAAAAAATTTGCTAAAAAATGTAAAATTGTCTAAAATGGGATAAAAAAAATTTGTGCTTCATCGATGTAATCTATTGGCATGATTTGATATTAGTTTCGTCACAGGTAGTCATAAAATAATGATTTTATGTATTTTTTTTTCTCAAGAGTGTTTGGTTCTGAAATTTATTGATGGTCCCTAAGTGAACCTCCGCGCGTGAGAGGAGGGAGCGGCAGAGTGCGGCTGGCCGAAATCTGAGTCCCTGAATGGGATCAACCGTGAGCTAGATACCGCTAACTTCGCGGAGCTTGAATATCCAATATCCAACTTGAAACCAAGTTCACCGCGGTATGCAGTCCCACATAAAGAGGACATCTGGTTATCCTATTGCCGTAGTACCATTATTATTACAATTAACTAGTATCAACATTTCATCATAATTTCAACTGCTGTAACAAAATAATTTCGAAAATATGGGATAAATAATGTATTTTTAATCATCATCATTGCAAGTTTACTAGTTGTTTTTTTTTTTAACAAAAGTAAATGGTTTCCACGGCAACCACGGTGTTGGGGCTTTGCGTTGCGTTGCTTGGTAAAGTCGGGTCCCCGAGAAAGATTGCTCGTTGTTGTCGTGCTTATTTTTTGAAATCTTAAGTTTTCTTCCGTAAGATGCTCGCAGTGCAGTCAAATATGAGCGAGGTAAGTTCCCTTCACACCGTGGTAAATGTAGAAAGCTTAAGAGGAGGTTAGCGCAGTCGATTTTTAGTAAACTGCCAAAGAAATGTACGATAATAATAGTCGAAAGAGTGGTGAACAAGGATTTAACTTGATGTGTTCGCGCAGGAATGCCAAGCGAAAAATCCCATGAGAGATTCCACACTCAGCACCACACAGGTGACTTGGACTTATCTTGGTTTGGTTAATGGTTATTATGGTTAACTAAAACAAAACTGTGATGAAGCTACTTTCGGCTGCTCCCTGTTATTCGCAACGGGTCACCACACAGCGGGTAGCGCCGCAGATTTTTCACACTACACACAACGTTAAGGGGATTTTTACGGAAGCCGAGAGCGGACGTGGTATGTATAAAGTTTTTCTGATTTTTTTTCTCCACAATCTGACATTTTCAGCTGGAGTCCGTTCTTGGAACGGTTTTAAGAACACTGAGAAACATGATCATTCAAGAAAAGATAATCATCTCGTGATCTCGAGAAAACATCTGTAAATTAGCTCGTTATCTCGAGAAGACAAAGTTCATTTTCTCGAGATAACGAGTTATTTATCTCGTTACACTACTCAGATATAATCGTTATTTCGTGATAACGAGATAAGTAACTCGTTATCTCGAGAAAACCATCAGAAAAAAGTTTATACGTACCACGTCCACTCTCGGCTTCCGTAGGATTTGTGCTCCTCCAGGTATATCTATTCTAAAATTCGTGCACACTGACCCTGACAAAAAGCCTTAATGTTTAAACTAAACTGAAAAGACCAAATCCATTCTAAAAATCCATTAAACCGAATTAATTACAAAATTAGCCCCTTGGGATCAAACAAATGAGTGAAATGTACACAAATAATTATTTTTCTCTTTTTCCAGAGTGACATGATTGAACAGCATACAGCTTGAATTACTTTAAAAAACAAGAATTGAGATCACAAGTTTGAATTTATTTTGGATTTTCTCTGATCTGACACAGGGTCAAAAGTATGTATACAGGCACAAATCTAGTGCCTGTGGTGATGAAGGTTTTTGCAATGTCTTTTATCTTTTAATAGGCCAAGGCCTATTAACGTCTTCTAAGTGATCATGACTGACTACAACTGGTAGTTTCTTTTTGCCAGCATAAAAAGGATTTGTTTGACAGCACTCATTGGACTGAACAATGCACAGAACAGTGGAAAAGTCCAAGGAACTCAGTGAAGGTCTAAAAAGGAGAACTGAAGATTTTTATAAGCTGGGAAGGTCTCTTGAAGCCATTTCTAAACAACTGCAGAGTCCAAGATCATCACTTTCTACCCCACAATTGTACGTAAGTTATTGGGTGTTCCAACAGGACAATGATCCCAAACACACATCAGTACTGGTTTTGGAATGGATAAAGCAGGCTAACATTAAGCTTCTGGATTGGCCTTCCCAAAGCCCTGACCTTAACTTTATTGAAAATTTGTGGACTATGCATAGAGGAGGCCAGCCAATTTAAACGAGCTCTATCAATTCTGCCATGAAGAGTGGTCAAATATCCAGCCAGAATGATTCGAGAAGCTTGTTGATGGCTACTAAAAGTATCTGCTCGAGGTCCAACTTGCTAAGCGAGGGATAAAAAAAAAGAGAAAACAAAGGGGGGGGGACAAAGGGGAGAAAGGAAAAAAATATTTGAAGAGTAGTAGATATACATACATACACACATTCACATATCTATACATATGCATAAACATATACACACATACACACAATTTTGCTGTTTGCAGTAATGTGTGTGTATGTGCCTCTGTCATGGAATTACTCAATGAGCGTAAGAAACTGCAGCCATGCCCCCCGCAATCCAGAGGTGAATAAGAAAGGACCCAGGGGACCCAGGCCATCCACAGTCCACTGGGAGCTCAGAAGACCTGAGGTCACACATCCTGATGGTCCATAAAGCTAGGACATCTTACTATTCATCATTAATTGAAGAAAATAAGAACAACCCCAGGTTTCTTTTCAGCACTGTAGCCAGGCTGACAAAGAGTCAGAGCTCTGTAGAGCCGAGTATTCGTTTCATTCTAACTAGTAATGACTTCATGAATTTCTTTACAAATAAAATTTTAGACATTAGAGAAAAAATTATTCAAACCATCTCCAAGATTTATCTTCATGTTCAGCTGCTTTCAGCACTGCTGGTATTTGTTTAGACTCTTTCGTTCCAGTTGATCTTTTGGAGTTAACTTCAATAGTTACTTCCTCCAAACCATCAACATGTTTATTAGATCCCATTCCTACTAGACTGTTGAAAGAAGTCTTTCCAATTATTGATGCTTCAATCTTAAATATGATCAATCTGTCTTTATTAGTTGGCTATGTACCACAGGCCTTCAAAGTGGCTGTAATTAAACCGCTACTTAAAAAACCATCACTTGACCCAGCTGTCTTAGCCAATTATAGGCCAATCTCCAACCCTCCTTTTCTCTCCAAAACCCTTGAAAGAGTAGTTGTAAAACAGCTAACTGATCATCTGCAGAGGAACGGTTTATTTGAAGAGTTTCAGTCAGGTTTCAGAATTCATCACAGTACAGAAACAGCATTAGTGAAGGTTACAAATGATCTTCTTACAGCCTCTGACAGTGGACTCATCTCTGTGCTTGTCCTGTTGGACCTCAGTGCAGCTTTTGATAGTGTTGACCATAACATTTTATTACAGAGATTAGAGCATGCTATAGGTATTAAAGGTACTGCACTGCAATGGTTTGAATCATATTCATCAAATAGACTCCAATTTGTTTATGTAAATGGGGAGTCTTCTTCACACACTAAGGTTAATTATGGAGTTCCACAGGGTTCTGTGCTAGGTCCAATTTTATTTACATTGTACATTCTTCCCTTAGGCAGTATTATTAGAAAGCATTGCATAAATTTTCATTGTTATGCAGATGATACTCAGCTTTATCTATCCATGAAGCCAGATGATACACATCAATTAGTTAAACTGCAGAAATGTCTTAAAGACATAAAGGCCTGGATGACCTCTAATTTCCTGTTTCTAAATTCAGATAAAACTGAAGTTCTTGTACTCGGCCCCACAAATCTTAGAAACATGGTGTCAAACCAGATACTTACTCTGGATGGCATTACCTTGACCTCCAGTAATGCTGTGATAAATCTTGGACTCATTTTTGACCAGGATATGTCCTTTAATGCACATATTCAACAAATATGTAGGACCGCTTTTTTGCATTTGCGCAATATTTCTAAAATTAGAAACATCCTTTCTCAGACTGATGCTGAAAAGTTAATCAATGCATTTATTACTTATAGGCTGGACTATTGTAATTCATTATTATCAGGCTGTCCAAAAAGCTCCCTGAAAAGCCTTCAGCTGATTCAAAATTCTGCAGCTAGAGTACTGACAGGGACTAGAAAGAGAGAGCATATTTCTCCCATATTGGCTTCTCTTCATTGGCTCCCTGTTAAATCTAGAATAGAATCCTTCTCCTAACATACAAGGTCTTGAATAATCAGGCCCCATCTTATCTCAAAGACCTTATAGTCCCATATCACCCAAATAGAGCACTTCGTTCTCAGACTGCTGGCTTACTTGTGGTTCCTAGGATACTTAAAAGTGGAATGGGAGGCAGAGCCTTCAGCTTTCAGGCCCCTCTTCTGTGGAACCAGCTCCCAGCTTGGATTCGGGAGACAGACACCCTCTCTATTTTCAAGATTAGGCTTAAAACTTTCCTTTTTGATCAAGCTTATAGTTAGGGCTGGATCACGTGACCCTGAACCACCCCTTAGTTATGCTGCTATAGGCCTAGGCTGCTGAGGGGGGTCCCATAATGCACTGTTTCATTTCATTCACCTTATTTACTTGTATATACTCCACTCTGTATTTAATCATTATTATTAATCTCTGGCTCTCTTCCACAGCATGTCTTTTGTTCTGTCTCTCTCCCCTCACCCCAACTGGTCACGGCAGATGACTGCCCCTCCCTGAGCCTGGTTCTGCTGGAGGTTTCTTCCTGTTAAAAGGGAGTTTTTCCTTCCCACCATCACCAAGTGCTTGCACATAGGGGGTCGTTTTGACTGTTGGATTTTCTCTGTTATTGTAGGGTCTTTACCCACAATACAAAGTGCCTTGAGGTGACTGTTTGTTGGGATTTGGCGCTATATAAATAAAACTGAATTGAATTGAAGTTGTAAACAAACACTGTTAACTTAACAAGCAATTATGAAGGTCTGACTCTTTCGTGAATAATGATAACAGAATATCTCAGACAGTAAACAACTGGCATTCTATGAGGAGTGTGTGGTAATACACCAACAGCCTTGCGTTGGTGTATTAGCACACACATTTGTATTAGCAAATCAGCGTTTCACACCACAACTTCGTATATGTGTCATAAAAGAAAAGTTAGTACAGAACAAAGGGACATCGTTTTACCGTGTGCGCCCTTGACCAGTTTTAGAATGGCAATCTTTGTCTCTCCGATCCGTATTTCCGCGCTCGGAACTGTTGTGCGCCTGACGGACCGCTACTTCTGGTTTAATGATGTCAAAATAAAAGAACAATAAATAACAGAATGCATTCAAAATACAAGCTTATGGTATTATTTACACTTCCACTAAATTACCATTTGTTTTATGGCTTAAACATACAAATATTGGGTATGCCACACTCTTAGCCAAATAAATCAAAGGTAATTTCACCATCATGTCAAATTATAAACATCTATCTTCAAGGCACAGGGAGTTTACTGTCTATTAAAACAACTAACTTTTGGATGGGCCGCTCAACAACAGATGGCTTGCTGAGGCATTCACCTCCATCCCTTAGATTCCGCTTGCCTAGTATGGTAGCTCTGTGGACAAGACCATCATTGTCCTTGAATACATCCCGAACCCTGGCCAGCCTCCACTCGTTGCGAGGTGCATCTTCCTGGACAATAACAATGCCATCGACTTGTACATTCCACATTGGGGCATGCCATTTCTGCCTGATGCTAATCCCTGCTAGATATTCCTTTCTCCATCTGCACCAAAATTGCTCTGATAAATACTGCACCCGCCTCCATCTTTTCCTTGCGTCTAAGTCCCCTTTGACAAATCTGCCTGGTGGGGGTAGAGGGATGGAAGATTTCATTGTGAGCAGGTGATTTGGTGTCAGTGGTTCCAGGCTTGTGGGATCATTGATGCTATCCACAGTGAGAGGGAAACTGTTTATAATGGACATGGCCTCATAAAAAGACTGCCTTGACCTCGGGATCTCCCACCACCAACTCTGACATTCCTTGCTCGATATTAAGCTCTCTCTCCCATAGAAACTTAGGTCCCTGGAACTAATTTCAGTTGATCAGCTCTGATACTCTGAGGCCTCTTGAGGCATGATCGGCAGGATTCTCATTTTCGCACTCCCAGTACTGTCTGGACTGGCAGATCATTGTGGCTGAGAGCTACGTGCTCCACTCCTATGGCTCGTTCAGTCTCACAGATTGATTCCAGAACTACTTGATTGTTGGAGATGAATTTGTGGAGACGTAGTTGCCCTTTACTGCACACAGCTTGGGCTTCTTCCACCAGGTTAATAGCTGTATCCACGGAGTCGAGGCTTACAATGCCATCATCTACATAGAAGTTTTTTCTTATGAAGTCTTAACAAGGCTAAAGGGTATCTTTTCTCGTTTTGATTAGCGAGATACTTAATGCCATAATTGGCACACCCTGGAGATGACGCTGCTCCAAAGAGGTGGACCTTCATGTGACACTCTTTGGGTTCGGACTCTGAAATAATAACTTATGTTATTATTTACAAACAGCCCGACACCCGGCAGAACCCCCCCAACGCCAAGGAGGCCCAAGCCACCCCCAGGCCACAGCCGCCAAGGGAGCAGGTCAAAAACCACGCCAAGACATCCGGCCACATACCCCGGGACCCACGGGCACCCACACCCCAGTGACAGTCAGTGGGGAGCAGCTAATGGGCATTTAACCAAATTAGAGAAAACCCAAACTAAATTCAAACTTGTGCACCCAATTCTTATATTTTAAAGTCATTAAAGATGTATGCTGTATATTTTTAATTTCATGTCCTGCAAGCCTACAGGTGTACAGGTGACAAGTTATGTTTGTTTGTTGATAAAAAATCATACACAGCATTTATGACTTACGCTTTCCCGACTAGGCAGAGAAAACATCAACCATGGTTAGCTCCGCTATTAGGAATTATGGGACTACCCACCAACTGGACATAGCAGACACCACTGACTCCCGCACAGATGAGGATGATGAGGAACTGGCAAACATGAAGCAGTGTAAGATGTTTTCATAAATTATGCATTTGGATAACATACATTGGAAAAAACAAATAAACTGTAATTTAACAGAATTTTTTCTATAACTTTTACAGAATTTTCGTGTTATTTTGAAATTGGTGGAATACCAATAAAATCACAAAAATAGACAATGAATTAACATGTCTAATTTAAAATAATGTGAGAAAATGACCTGTAAATAAACATGATTTTTTTCATTTCTTTACAGGAAATCAATTATTTTTTAACACAAAAGGACAGTAAAAATACAGTCACAAGAGTGTCATGTTTATTTTAAAGATAGAACTGTTAAATTCTAGTTTATTGATGTAAATGAATATATGAAATCTGATGCATTGAATGCATAACGACACAATAAGTGTCTGTAATTTCACATGGATTTGTTCATTAAAAAACAGATATGTTGTGTCATCATGGACGTTTTCACCAGAAAAATCGTGGGAAAAAAATGTATAATTTTCTTCCACTTATCCATGGCCAGGCACAGGGGCAGCATCCTAAAGAGAGAAGCCCAGACCATTCTCTCCCCAGCCACCTCCTCCAGCTCATTTGGGGGAACACCGAGGCATTCCCAGGCCAGCCAAAACATATAATCTCTCCAGCGTGTCCTAGGTCTGCCCTGGGGCCTCCTTCCAGTAGCACCTCACGCATCCTAGTCAGATGCCCAAACCACCTTAACTGGATCCTTTCTGGAGGAATAGCAGTTCTACTCTGGGAACTCTTCTGTGTCCCCCTGGAAGAGCTGAAGGAGGTGACTGGGGAGAGAGAGGTCTGGGCTTCTCTGCTTAGGCTGCTGCCCCTGCGACCCGGCCCCGGATAAACAGTTGCGATTTTGCCTGACTGTATCTCATGGGGTAGAGCAAGTCACCCGCTGGTTGGAAGTTCGAGCCCTACTTGCACCAGTCGGCAGCATTAAAAAAATTTTTTTTTTTTTTTAAGGAACAGAAAGTTTCATTTTTAAAATTTTTTTTTCTGGTGGCCAGCTCCCGGAATATTTCCATGATTTCATGACACAGCTGCAGGAATATTTTTGTGATTTCATGAGTTCTTTTAACAGTGTATATGTAGTGTAACTGTTGCTCATACATTAATATTATATTAATATACTGAGCTATTAAAATGGAACAGTCATCTTAGTTTTACATCATTATATATTTAATAAGAGCTCTTTTGTAAATGGGATAGTTGCATTTATCAGGTGCAGCATAATCCCCTTCAGGGCATACCTGATGAAAAATGTATAAATAAAGAGCACACTTGTAAGAACAGTATTAAAGGTGTGATTTGTGTTCCCACTCAGTATGTAGAGATCTAAGTCAGAAACTGAGGACTACACAGCTGCTTGTGACCTTCAGTGGTAGCCGACCTGTTATAAGTCTCAGGCCACCACCAGAACGGGTCAACTTCACATGCGGCATCCGCTGGCCAATAGAGTGTGAAGTCATCAGCGACATTATCCATCACATAGGTAATATTTCATTCCAATAAAACTTTGATGCCACTGGGTTTGTTAGTGATAAGCACAAAGACTCATTAAGGGTGAGAGTTAGCAATGAGAAATTTCTGAGCTGCTTCTCCAAAATATAACCAAAAATAACACCAATAATATATTGAACCAAATTTGGTGTTCCCTTTGGAGTTTGTTTAAAATGAGTGTATTTTGTAGAGTGGGACCCACCAATGCCAGAACCCTTCTATCAGTGCACAGGATATGAGAGGACACCCTTGCCAGTCGGAGAGGAGAGGGGGAAGGTGGTATTCTGCACAGACCCTGGTAACGTTTAACTCTCATCACTGGTGTTTATGTTGCAGTGCCAAGTTATTTCATATGTACTTTCTATAATATACTATATACTGCCCTTAGTTTGTGAAAAAAAAACCTCAATTGAAATTCAATGCAACTGAAAGCTTTTTTAAAATTTAGTCTTTCATATTTGTTTTTTTCTTGTTCTTTTGACTCTTTAAAGCCACTAAGCTCCCCTATTTCACCTATTCTCGTATTGGAGGGAGCAGGGAGCCTATTAAGCGAGCCACTTTTTATGATGTCAATGAGACAGACCTGATCCTTGAGTTTGAGTCACGCTTTGAGAGTGGGAACCTTCAGAAGGCCGTCCAAGTGTGAGTCTCCAGGCTTATTGTTGCAGCTTTCCAGCCTTTATCTTTTCACTTCCATAGTGGTGTTAGGTTCAGTTTGGGTCTCTACTCATATTTTCTTGCTTGTTCAGGGGTGCCCATGATTATGAGCTTACCCTGCGCACAGACATGTACACCACAAAGCACACGCAGTGGTTTTACTTCAGGGTCAGGAACATGAAGGCTGGAGTCACCTACCGCTTCACTATCATCAACCTGAAGAAGAGCAGCAGTCTGTATTTACAGGGTTCGAAACCACTCATCTACTCTGAGAGGGATGCTGAAGAGAACGGTGTTGGATGGCAACGTGCAGGCTCCAATATCAAATACTATCGGAACTGCAGTCAGGTATTTGGATCAACTTTAGCTATGATACCTCATTTTTCAGCAGCAATCACTTGCACCCTTTGAGTATAAACTGAGAATTAAATGTATTAACAGACTGTTGAGGTAATCTGTCAAAGAGTGTTTTGTTTTCTGTTAATAGTATGGGTAAATTAAATATTGAATTGAAATTATAACTGTAGACAGGATTGCTTTTAAAAGTCAATTGTTTCTGTGTTATTAGAATACAAAGGACAGCAACAAAGACTCCACCACCTTTTATTCACTCTCCTGGACTCTCCAGTTCCCTTATGACTCAGACACCTGCTACCTGGCCCACTGCTACCCCTACACCTATTCACGCCTGCAGCGCTACCTTAGTCATATTACTTCCAACCCTGCAGTTAAGTCATACTGCAAAGTACAGGTCCTGTGCCAAAGTCTTGCTGGGAACGCTGTGTATGTGATAACAATAAGGCCCCAGGACTCTGGCAGGATGGACAGCAAGACCAAGAAGGCTGTGGTGGTGACAGCCCGAGTGCACCCAGGAGAATCCAACGCTTCCTGGATGATGGAGGGATTCCTGGGTTTTCTGCTCGGAGACTCAGCTGACGCTCAGCTTCTCAGGGACACTTTTATTTTTAAGGTGCCTGTTATCTCTGTTCTGGCTTTATATGTTAATCAGTACCAAAGTAGATTGCAAATTAGTGGGGGGTTTTTTAAGAGTGATGATATAATCGATTGTAATATAATACTTTATTTTTGAACATATTGTTACCAATCTCTATTTTTTTTTTTGCTCTTTTTAATTCAGACAGCTATGCTAATTCTTGTTTTCCCCTCTGTGGTGCTGCAGGTGGTGCCAATGTTGAACCCAGATGGTGTGGTGGTCGGCAACTGCCGCTGCTCTCTCGCAGGCAGGGACCTCAACAGAAAATACGGGACATTGCTCAGAGATTTATTTCCTTCCGTGTGGCACACCCGGAACATGGTGGAAAAGTGAGACCTGACATACAAACAACTGCTGTACCAGATTGCTTTGACTCTAAAAAGTTAATTTTAGATTGTGTGCAGAGTTTCTTTATCAAGCTCATGTTATTTCTCCTTTCAACTCCCTTGGGCATTCAAAAACATTTCAAATATGTAGATTACCAAACAGCCCATGCAATATTTGCATGCAGTACTTTTCTATTATTATTATTTTTCCTTTTTGGCTTTTTTTATTTTTATTTTTTAATTTTGCTTGTAAATTTTTTGCCAAAATTTCTGAATGGAAATGTCTGCTCCACCGTTGTTTTCTCAGACTAATGGCCGAGAGAGATGTAGTTCTTTACTGTGATTTTCATGGCCACAGCCGAAAAAACAATGTCTTCATGTATGGCTGCAGCAACACGGTTGATGCTTCTCTGAACCTTCATGAGAGAGTCTTTCCACTAATGATGAGCAAGAATGCTAGTAATAAGGTAAAGTGTACCTTGCCTGAGGAACAGAGTATTGCTGACTTTTAAAATTGAAGTTCTAATTGATTAATTTTCTGTGGTTTTAAGGACCTCTTAAACTTGTAAACCTCTGTTATTAAATTTGTCACACCAATTTTTAAATTTCGTGCCTAACTATCATACACTTGAAATTTCTTATACAACATTCTTTCCTTAGTTCTCCTTTAACACCTGTAAATTCCGGGTGCAGAAGCGCAAAGAGGGCACGGGACGAATTGCCATGTGGAGACTTGGCATCAAAAACAGCTACACTATGGAGGCCACCTTTGGAGGCTCCACTCTGGGTGAGTGCAGACTTTCTGAAGATGTTTGTGTGTTTTGTAAGCTTGCACATATCAAGTAAGAGAATTTGTAATCTGTTGGATTCGTAGGCAACAGGAGAGGAACACATTTTACTACTAGAGACTTGAAGTCCATGGGTTTTCACCTGTGTGACACCCTGCTGGACTACTGTGACCCTGATCCAATAAAGGTGAGAGATGAAGCAAATACAAAATCATATGCTATATTACTGGAGCTCCATCTCCCTCCAGTCCCTATTGTATGCCCCACAATATTTCTGGAGATTTGTATTTAAATGTAGTGAATATGGCTTTATGCAGTTATTTAAATTTTTTTCTGTGGTTTTTATTTCAGACCACTTACTGTCTGAGAGAACTGGCTTCACTACAAAAAGCAGTGAGAGAAAGATTGGGCAAAGATTTGGGAAACATCTCTGTATCTGACCTCGAAACCAGGTGATAATTTATTTATTTTTAACCATACAAACCATACTTGGGCAGTATGGGATTGGAAGAATATTGTCTGGATGTAAATATTTTTCCTTTGCTCTCACAGCACAAGTGGTTCAGGTAATTCAGATTCAGATGGACTTCCACTTCATTTGCTGAACCAGCCAAAAAATGCACATGCAGAGGTAAACAACTGCAATACTCCTAACCCTGCAGCACCTTAGTGCTTTATTTTTAAGGTTACATTCATTTTTCACTTTAGTGCTCACTGGGCTGCTTTGTGACAATCAGCTTTAAATTGTGTCTTCTCTTAGTTTACAACATGCTTCTGTTCCCTTGTCACAGCAAACTCCAGTGAAGAAAAAAAAGAAACGTCTAAGGACTCGTAAAGAGAGGAAGAGGCAGCGACCACACAGAGTAAAGAACAACACACAGCCAAAGGTCCTGAAAAGCAAGATGAAAAGTCAACCAGTTCAAAAATAAAAGAAGAAGTTATTCTTAAATTTACATTGTTTTATTGCAGACAGTATCAACTCAAGATATTTCTTGTTTTTTTTTCTGGTCATCTTCATTTCATTTCTCCTCCGTGAATCGCCACCTTATCGTGGTGGAGAGGTTTGTGTATCTTAGTGATCCCAGGAGCTATGTTGCCCGGGGGCTTGTCCCCCTGGTAGGATCTTCCATGGCAAACTGGTCCTGGGTGAGGGTCCAGACAAAGAGCGGTTCAGAAGACCCCTATGTCTGCAACAACGAGGGAACAGTTTACCCTGCCCAGGATCGGGTTACTGGGGCCCCACCCTGGAGCCAGGCCTGGGGAAGGAGCTCAAGGGAGAGCGTCTGGTGGTCGGGCATTAGCCCGTGGTGCCCGGTCGGGCGCAGCCTGAAGAGGTTATATGGGCCCGCCCTCCTGTAGGCCCACCACCTGCAGGAGGCGTGGTAGGGGTCGGGTGCAGTGTGTGTCGGGCAGTGGCCAAGGGCGGAGGCCCTGGCGGACCGATCCCCGGCTATCGAGACTGGCTATTGGGACATGGAATATCACCTCTCTGGTGGGGAAGGAGCCTGAGCTAGTGTGGGAGGTTGAGAGATACCAGCTAGATATAGTTGGGCTCACCTCTGGAACCAGTCTCCTGGAGAGGGGCTGGACTCTGTTCCAGTCTGGAGTTGGTCATGAGCTTTGGGTAGTGACCTAAAGAATAAGAATCACGAATGCAAGCAGCAGAAATGAGTTTCCTTCGAAGGGTGGCTGGCCTCTCCCTTGAAGGTAAGGTGAGAAGTACGGCCATCCAGGAGGGGCTCAGAGTAGAGCCGCTGCTCCTGCATATGGAAAGGAGCCAGTTGAGGTGGCTTGGGCATCTGATTAGGATGCCTCCGGGCCGCCTCTTGGGTGAGGTGTTCCAGGCATGTCCCATGGGGAGGAGGCCCCGTGGTAGACCCAGGACACGTTCGGGAGATTATATCTCTCGGCTGGCCTGGTAACATCTTGGGGTTCCTCTGGATGAGCTGGAGGAGGTGGCTGGGGAGAGGGAAGTCTGGGCTTCTCTGCTTAGGCTGCTGCTCCAGATAAGCAGAAGAGGATGGATGGATGGATCTTCATTTCATTTGTTAATATATACATCCACTCCTACAACACATTCCAAAAAAAAGTTGGGATGGTAAAACCTTTGCCACTTTGTAATGTCAAGTTTCCTTCTCATGGCACTTACAAGGAATTTTGGCACTGAGGTACCAAACAATTAAGTGTTTCAGGTGTTCATTTGTTCCATTCTTCCTGCAAACAATCTTAAGATATGGAACAGTACATGGTTGTAGCTGTTGCATTTTTTGTTTCAAAATCTTAACACATTCTCTGTTAGTGACAGGTTAGGGCTGCAGGTTTAATTATTTTACCTCATTAGGGGCCCAAATTTACCCTCATCCCAGCTTTTTTTGTCATGTGTTGCAGGCCTAAAATGCGGGAATGAATGTATATTAGCAAATTAAATGACAAGGCAAGACAGGAAATATCTTGTGTTCATTTCTGAAAAGTCAATTTAAGAATCAGTTATTCTTCTCTTTTATTTAATTTACATTTTCCACACAGTCCCAACTTTTTTCTGATTTGGGGTTGTAGAAGCAAGTTTTGCCGCTCGGCAGCATCTTATAAGTACGTCTTATTGCAGATATGGGAAATTCTATACAACGAAATCAGCCTTTCTCCTTCTTGACAAAGCAATGAACAAATTCCATGCTTGCCTGTTCTTTACTGTGAACAGGTAAAGAACCTGTTCACAGTTTTTTACCTGTGGAAAAAGGAAAAAGTAAAGGAAAGTTTTTATTTTATTTTCATTTCATACTCCAAATGTAATCTGATTGTATTTCTTTTTTCCCTTTGAAATCAAAACATAAATTCGCAAAGAATAGGAAACGTTTTTTAAAAACGGTCTTTTTTATTTTTCTCAAACTGGAAATACCTTTTTTTTGGCAACAGAGAAACTTTTCCATTGATCACAGTTGAAGTTACTGCAAGATGGAACAGTACATTGTTTTTCGGAACAGCAAAGGCTTGTCCATTAGACTTTTGACACCTCCAACTGCAGATGTGCATCAGAAGGTCCACTTAAGCCATTTTCCGTGCAAAATCTCCTGATGCTTCTTGGGGAAAACCCCCTTTATTCTCCATAGAGATTGCTGTAGAAGACCGTCCCCTTGTTGCCAAGTGTACAGTTGCTTCAGAATGTGATTCTAAAGCCATCTTAACAGCTCTGAAAAGTAAAAAGATGGACCGTTTTTCTGTTTCCTGTTCTTTGCGAATTTATGTTTTGATCTCAAAAGGAAGAAAGAAATCTAATTTATTTTACATTGTATGAATTTGGAGTATAAAATGAAAGTTGAAAAAAAAAAACTGATGCATTTTTTTTAATCTCGGTTTTCAATACAGAAAAACTTAAGACCAAACAAGTACGCAGACCTAGATCTTATGCTGTATACAAGTTTATAGGATTCCCACACTTTGTGAATCACTGCTATAAACAAGACGGATGATCTGTGCAGGAGTCCAACCTGTTTCATGACGAAACAGTCAAAGAGAGCGTCCAAAAGAGGCCTGCTGAACATCACAGAAAGAAACTGCAGGTATGAAGTTACATCTAAACATGTTTAGAAATTATCTTAATGTACCAGATAAAAATACTTCATAAGGGAAGTTAGAAAGGATAATGATGCAGTAGCCCACCTACTTCAGTGCATTTCACTCAATAGTCATGAATCACACTGAACCTTTAGTCAGACCTATAAGCACCTGTCACACCACTTAAAACTTTGTGGTAGTCCCAGATACAGTAGGTGTTTGCCATGAAGGATCTACACAGCAATAGCAGCTACACTATTGAGGCTGATATGCAGATGAAGAATTTACTGATGTCTTCCTTACTGTTTCTTCCTTCGTTAAGGTAAACAACTTGATAAGAAAAGCTCCTCCTGTCACTTACCGCAGGGAGGTCAGCCAGGTGAGGTTGTGGCAGGGCTGTGAGCCTGTAAAGGTAAAAGTATCCTCTCACAAAATGTCCTTATCCTCCAGTGTTTGGTCACTCATATAAAACCTACAAACTTGCCTTAGGAAGCACTAATAATTGATGCAGTGAGAATCTGCAGATGTCATGTAGTACTTTGTGCAGCACAATATAATCTTGATTTCAAATTCATCCATCAGGAAAACTTACAGCTGCCCTACAAGCCACAAGCACGCCCACTTCACAGCACATACACAAGTGCATCACCCCATAGAGGTAAGGTTTATTTTAGGGTCTCAGTCTGAATGATTTTCAAGTCTGAAGATTTTGTGGAGAGGCTGCTTAACTTGCCTTACAGGTGATCTGGACATGGAGAAAAGACAGTGGGGATACTCCTCTTCGCTGCTGCACCTGAATGCTATCATTCCACCTTCACCAAAAATCATAAATTCCAGCCACCGGCAATCTTTCACCCCCTACAAAGTCTACAGAGGTTTGTCTGCATGTACACGTATTCCAGATGGAACTGATTTATGTTGTTAATAATGTTAAAAAGTCTGTCAATCCCAGCTCTTGCATCAAATTGTCACTCCTCTGAAATGAATGTGGTCTTCCTTTTTTTAGGGTTGCCACCTTTGCTTGCATTGCCACACAGGTAAACCTCACAATGTAACTATATTTTTTATCATTAAACATAACTTAACTACGTGCTAACTTAAGATTGAGAAATGCTGTCTCTATTTTGTGACAGATCTCCCACAGTCACATATGTGAATATATCTCCAGACGTTATTCCAAGAAGGCGTTTACTGTCATGTTTCTCCACCAACCCATTCAGAGCGCCAGCGCATTTTTAGAGACAAAAGGTCTTCATGGCTCTCAGATTACTCTGACCCAATAGAGTCCTCCACCTCATGCACGGACATAACCAAGACCAAATGGTATAAAGGGGAAGATGATTCCTCAGAAGGTTCAACTGCACATTTATTATATTAATAATGACAAGTCAGCCTGTAGTTGGTTATTGTTGTGACAATTTTCAAGAAATAGCTTTATCACTGTTATTTAACCCAACTCTCTCTGACTTTTCAGTGGATTCACCACTGCTCAGATGTGGAGAGCGGAACCTGAGAAAAACACTTGTGACACCTCTCTGAAGAAGCCTGAATCAAGCTGCAGGTTTTTCGTGCCTGTGCTGAAGGACCTAACAGGAATAAGGTCCAGTTCACTTTGATTCTCCTGATTCTGTGATTCTCTGTTTCTGTTAAAGTGTTAATCATGACAAATGTGTAATAATAATACAAGTATTATTCATTTAAACCCATTTTATGGCCTTTCAAAGCTCTCTCCTTTTTCAATTTCCTCAGAATAAGCAAGGACAAAAGACACAGAGGTATTTTACCTCCCTCCCTCATGAAAGAAGAACTTCCACGTCCACAGAGTGACACAGCCAATAGGTTTCAGGCTAAGGACATCAGCCTCTTTGGAAGAGAAAGCCAAATAAGCATGACTCCACATGAAGCAGTGGTTGCAAGGACATCACAGTCAGCCGTACACAAGGGAAAGACATAGTTTCTAATCTGAGAACAGACTGATTTTAATTCTCTGGTCAATGATAAGAAGTTTTTTTGGTGGATGAAGAAACATCTGGATAAAATTACTCAGTATGAATCAGAGAGAAGTGAAACCCCCAAGGATAGTTTAAAAATGTCTCTTTATAAACATTAAATAAATAAACTGGCTCTGAATTGATCGGTTGTTTTTTGGCTTAATGTTAATGACCCTGCTAATGTGTTTTCAGCAGAATCTGGATACTGAGAAGGACGAGATTTATAGCAGAAAAACCTTCATGTTTGCATCCTCCTAACAAATGACAAAGGCTGCACATCATGTTAATTTTGTTTATTGCAAAACTTGAAAACAACAAAAGATGTCAATAAAATACAAAAATAAATGTTCAAAATTCTCTCTCTTCAATAGTGGATATTGAGAAGCTGCTACCCCATGCACCACATGTAATACAAAATGTGATGATTTCTTTGTTGTCAGCCTCTGAGCCTGGAGGTGTGAGTCAAGAATATGCAAGGATGTGTCCAAATGTGAGAGGGATATCAGCACTTCAGAATTCAGTTAAACTGTCGTAAATGAAATTGGCTTTCTGTGTGTCTGACCATGTCCCGGAGCGCCACAAAACCAGAGAGAGCCTGGGACCATTCAGGAATAAAATCAGTGTTAATCACCAAATAATAAAAAATATATTTAAAAAAATAGCATACTGAATATTTAAGTATATGGACCAGTTGTACTGCAAACAGTAGAGCTGCATGAATCAGTTTTTAATAGGAATACAGTCATACCTGTGTGAGTATGAATAAGGCGAGGATGATGTGAACACCCCTCTCCAAGGGCTGTATGAGGATGGCCTCATTAAATAGCTGAAACAGGATTAGTGGAAACTGCAGCAGGATGCTCAAGAGCCAGAATCCAGCCAACTCTGGGACCTTCAAAAAAACAGCCATTAGATGAGTTTCCATTTCTACCTACCACTCACCGGGCTTCTTTGCGTATAATAACATAAATATATCCTTATGTCATGTAATAAATGCAGTACCTTTTGGTGCAGGTTCCCAGCATAACCAAGATAGAGTCGAATGGCCTCAATCAGTGTCATCAGGATAAGAATGGTCACAAGGATGAACTTGTAGTAGTCAGACAAAGCAGGATACTGATGGAAATGACAATCAGAAACAACAGAGCTTAGACTCTAACCCTACTACTTGTATTATGTTTTTAAAAAATATATTACTGAAGATTTCATATAATCACATACAGCTGGCTGATTTGATCTGCTTTGTACTGACTTTAAAAAAAAAAAAAGAACACCACACACTCTGTGATAAACTCATGTAAATTTCCTGGTTGGTATTAAGGTTTACTTTTAAACTAATAACTATCCTAAAAGCCAGATATTACTGTTGTGATTTTAAGTCCAGCTGGAAACACAAAAAAAATATTTTTTACATGTTGACTTTAGGACAACTGGAATAATCACCAATTGTGTCTCAAACATAGCTGTAAAATGTAATTAATTCCATATTTTAAATATATGATGGGATTTCTGCTGCTCCTCCTCACAACCACTTGTTCTTTGTGAGTATTATTTATTTATTAATTTTTTTAATTGGTAAGATTTTATTTCCCTAACAGACTGGGACAAAGCATGTTTGTGTGAGACTTGTGGCAACCAAGCAGTAGTAATATGTATTTTAGAAGTAGTAATTGTAGGTCTTTAGCGTGCGAAGGACAAATACATTTAATCTGAACGTGATGTTCAGGACATTCTTGAAGTAGTCTTGCTCTCCTGCATTCTCCTCTTTGTTCCAATAACCTTGTTATGTTTACTGTTAATTAACTATTTAGGTTAATATTATCTCCACAAAGTGGGACACCTTTTAGTCTTACCTTGAGCTGCAGCATTACCGTTTCACTGATCCACCACCAGGGGAAGAACCACATGTTAAAGTACAGAGACATCTGGAGCTGGAGGCTTGACAGAACCTGTTTGTCTGAAAACAAAACAACAGAGCATGCACGGACCGAATAAACAACCCAAATACAATCAAACTACCGGAAAGCTCAGTCTGAGTAAACCACAATGCAGCCGTTCGTGCTGCTACATCAATGCTAACATCAATGCTAATTCATCAGTAACATTAGCTGCATTCACCGTGCGGCAAAAACGTGTCGCCCTCTTCTGAGAAAGGCTCCGTCCGACTCTGGTCAAACAAAACGGTGCGAGAAAAGTCTTCTAAACGTCTTCTAAGTGTCTCCGGTAGCTCCATGGTGCGAAACGCTCCCCGCTAAACACAAACATAACAGAAACGACGGCAGCGTTCATCGTCTCTTGTCCAGTGAGGAGGAAAAGGCGGAGTGCTTTTCCTCCTCATGGCTACCTGGAAACTCTGGCGTTCTGTTGTGTTTAAAATAATAAATAAATGATTTCACGTTCGGGGGGAAAAAAACATCGTCTAACATTCTTAAAAAGCCAAACAACAAATAATCCAAAGCAACTCTGTAGATTTATACGTGGGCCAACATTTAACTTTAGATTTTGGGACGTGTTAGGACAGGATATAATATCACTCGCACTTTTGTTTTCAGGGAAAGTGAAACTTACAGAGTGCTGCAACGAAGATGGCGGAGAGCTTTGAAGTACGAGATTCTTTCTCCTGCTCCATATGCCTCGATGTTTTGAAGAGCCCTGTGACTCTTCATTGTGGCCACAACTACTGTTTGGCCTGTGTGAATGGCTGCTGGGACCAGGAGGATCCGAGTGGTGTTTACAGCTGTCCACAGTGCAGGCACACTTTCACCCCGAGACCTGTGCTCAGCAAGAACACAGTGCTGGCTGATTTGATGTCAAAAATGTCTGTGACAGCAGGATCCGTCACTCCAGCGAAGGATAAAGTCGGACCAGGGGATGTGGAGTGTGATTTCTGCACTGTGAGGAAGCTGAAAGCTGTCAAGTCTTGCCTGGTGTGTCTGGCATCTTACTGTGCCACTCACGTACAACCTCACTACAAGTCTGCTGCTTTTAAGAGGCACAAGCTGGTGGAAGTGTCAGCTTCCATACAAGAGAAGATCTGCTCCAAGCATGACAAGCTGCTCGAAGTCTACTGTCGCAGTGACAGCCAGTGCATTTGTTTGCTTTGTGTGATGGACGAGCACAAAGGTCACGACACTGTGTCAGCTGCAGCAGAGAGGAAAGAGAAGCAAGTAAGAACATAGCTGTAGACCTCCAACTATTAGAATATCAGTGTGGAAACCAAATGTCAATTTAATGTTACTCTTATAGCTTGTTTTGTAGCAGTGAGCAGTATTAAGGTAGTTTTTTATACTACAGGCTTAATTTTTGCAATTTATAAAACTTTGATCTTTTTTTTATGATTTGACTTTTAGAAACAATTTGGAAAGAAGAAGCAAAGATTTCAGCAAGGCATTCAAGAGAAAGAGAAGCAGCTGCGGCAACTGAGCCAGAAAATTAAAGGACTGAAGGTGAATTTTTGAATCTATGTAATATTTCCCTTATATGTATATTTCTGCAAAGTAACCAGTGTTATTCCCTTATGATCTTTTGCCCCATTCTTTTGAAACTCTTTAAGCAATTTTTTTTAAAAGTTGGCACAAACATCTTGGACTCAAGGATAATTAGATTTTGGTGGTCAAAGATCTTTGGTGACAAAAAGAAAAAGAAGAAAAAAAAAGCATAGATCAAGAAAAATATGCTACATATGACAAAATTACATGCATATTCTCAACAAGAATGACATGAAATTAATGAAAATAAACTGCAACCTAAACCAACAACTGTGAGATGTTGAATTATGTTTTCTGCTCAGTCTTCTAGTGAGGCAGCAGTTGCTCAAAATGAGAAAGCCTATGCTGAGATTGTCCTGATGGCAGACAAAAGGCGCTGTGCTGTGAATGATCTGATCAGAGATCAGGAGAAGACCGCGGTGAGCCGCGCTGAGGCCCTTTTGTATCGGCTGAAGAAAGAAATCAGTGAGCTGAGGAAGCGGGAGGACGAACTGAAGTGGCTGTCGCTCACTGAGGATAACGTTCATTTCCTGCAGGTACAGAGACAGACAAATATATCTATTATGTAGCGTGTAGGACTGCAGCTAATCTTGTGTTTATCATTTTGTGTATTTACAGCACTGCCAGGGCATTTTTGACTGTACAGAACCTGATATGGCTTCTGATGTGAACATCCAGCTACACACGCCTTTTGACTTTGTCACGAAAGCTCTTTCTGACTTGAGAGACAAAATGGAAAACATGTCCAGGGCTATTGGACAAATATCTGAGACAAGTAAGATGATCAGTTTGTTAAAATAATGCATGTTTATTTGAATGGATGTTAGATTATATTTAAAGAGGGGACAAGGCAGTGCTTCTTTCAGTAATATCATGTTTTGTATTTTTAGTTCAAGTTGATCCCGATCCCAAGACAAGAGAGGAGTTTACCATGTGTGAGTTGTTTTTTTTAGTGTACATATTTTTGAATCACTTTTTGTTCTTTGTGTTCCTTTGATTGCAGAGTAGCAAATATATTCTGACTTTGTATATTTCAGATTCCTGCTGCCTAACTTTGGATCCCAACACAGCATTTGAAAACCTGTTGCTGTCTGAGGGAAACACTAAAGTAACCTGGATTAAGAAACCCCAGAGATACCCTTACCACCCTGAAAGATTTACCAAATATGATCAGGTGTTATGCACTGAGGGTTTATCTGGACTTTGCTACTGGGAGGTTGAATGGAGGGGGCCACGGGTTGAGGTTGCTGTGTCTTATAAAGGGACAGAGCTGGAAGAAAGTGGCTTTGGCTACACTGAGCAGTCCTGGTGCATTTCTCTTTCCAGTTCCGGTTGCACTTTTTGGCATAACGAAATCAAAACCAGAATATCCGTCCCCTGTTCCTCTACAGTGGGAGTGTATCTGAACCACAAGGGAGGTAGCCTCTTCTTCTACAGCGTGTCTGATTCTGATCAAATGGTGCTCCTTCACAGAGTTCAGACCACATTCTCCCAGCCTCTGTACCCTGGATTCATGGTCTCCAGAGGAGCCTCAGTTAGGATAATCACACCAGAATAAAGGGCCTTTATTGTAAGAGCTGCTGGAGAAAAGCATCGTAATTACATTAGGCTTATCTGCATATGTTTGTCAGCATTCCTAAAATACTCTTCAGTCTAAGAATACAGTCTGTTGACTCCTGGTCATTATAGTTAAAGCTTCCTTGTGTTCTTTAAAGTATTTTTTTGTATCTGTCTCCCATTCTGTAATGATTACATTTGTGCCCTGATCTGGCAAAAGGAGTCACAAGTGGTAGGGGCTAATTCTTGGACAAATAAGATGAATTATTGCTGTATTGCAAGTCATTTCCAGGTTCACAGGATGTTCTTGGCAACAGGGGAGAGACTGCTTACATGTTATGAGCACTATTATCGGCTACCAGTGATGCCATCATTAAAATTACTTTGCATGTCTAATGTGTATATCTAATATCTAATTAGCCCCAGATCAGGTCACAATTTCTTGAATTGAATTTGTTTGGCACACATGTTTATGTATGGAGGTCAGGTGTCTTTTAGTGTACATAGTGTTCAGAAGGGTACAGAAACATAAGCATACATTAATAAATACATATAGAAAATCCTCTACAACAATGCAAACCAAGCATTTTACTCCTCGAAGCTGTTTTAAAGTGTTAAGATTGTTTTGTATGAAACGCTAAAAATTCTTCATCATTATGAGACTTCTAATGAACAGCCAGTATTGCTTATATTAATAAAAGATGGAATTCTTATCAAATGTCTTATTTTACTAAGATCTCTTTCAGCAAACACATATTAAAAGAAAAATAGAGGTAGTGTACAATTCTTCTTGTTCTTCTTCTTTTTTTTTTTTTTTTTAGGATGCTCAGTGGTGGTGGTGGTTAGCACTCTTGCCTCACAGCAAGAAGGTCTTGTGTTTGAATCAACCGGCCTGCTGGGGCCTTTCTGTGTGTGGTTTTTATGTTCCTCATGTGCTTGCAAGGGGTCTCTCCTGGTACTGAAGCTGCCTCCCACAGTCCAAAGATAAGCATGCTAGGTTAACTGGTTATTCTAAATTGGCTGTAAGTCTGAATGTGAGTGTGAATGGTTGTCTGTCTCTCTCTGTGTTATCTCTGAGATAGACTGGCAACCTGTACAGGGTGTACCCCAACATTTTTGTTGCTTCATATTAATGCATCCATAACATTTGAAGGCTCTTTCTATAGCACACTAGTAGTGCTGCAAGCAACTAAATGTAGTTAGCACTGACCACTGAAAGCATGAAAGCATTAAGTAAAATATATATATATATATATTTTTTTTCAAAATAGCCAGTAGGAAAGCAGGAGTTGTTTTGACCTAGAAAAAATAGGGTCAAGACTGAACTTGCTCAAAGACTCTGATACTTTGACACATAGTATGTAATTCTTCCTTTTACAGTTAATGTTTGACTCAAATAGTGGGAGGTGAACATGCTGTTTACCCAGCTTAGATCAGTGAATGAGGTCTGAGTGCCCTCCTACTAGGAAGCTCTCTGTAAGCCACTCCTCCTCCAGAGAAATTGAAACTAACTTGTCAGTTTGTGGAGGGAGAAAATGGCTCATGCTCCGGATCTGTTTGACTGCTCTATATGTTTAGGGTTACTGGAGGATCCAGTGACTACAACCTGTGGACACAGCTACTGTATGAAATGCATCAATACTTTCTGGGATAAAAAGCAAGACAATAGAGGAAACTACAGCTGCCCTCAGTGCAGGCAGACTTTTAACACAAGGCCTGTTCTGAAGAGGAACACGATTCTGGCTAACCTGCTAGAAAAACATGAGAAGACAACCGGACAGAGCGCTGCCCCTTCTGCTGCTGCTAATGCTTCTGATGATGACATTTATGCCTCACCTGGGGATGTGCAGTGTGACTTCTGCACAGGGAGAAAACGTAAAGCTCACATGTTCTGTCAGGTATGTTTGGCCTCTTACTGTGAAACCCATCTGGAACCTCACTTTCAGGTGCCACCGCTACAAAAGCACAAACTGATAAAAGCTTCTACAAGGATCAAAGAAAGCGTCTGTGGCCGTCACAACAAACTTCAGGAGATTTACTGCCGCACTGATCGGCAGTTCTTATGCCTGCTGTGTGCAGTGGACGAGCACAAAGGCCATAACACTATATCAGTTACGGTAGAAAAACAAGAAATGCAGGTAAGTCAGTTTATTCCCATGTTGTAGTCATGTGTTACCCGTCCTTTATGAGGTTCTGAAAAGCTCTTGCATTTGTTTCACAGAGACACCTGGAAAAGACTAAACAGGAAATTGCAGACAGAGTGCTGACTTCAGAGGACAAGATGGAAAAGCTGATGGAAGCTGCAGGGTCTATAAGAGTGAGTGTTATCTACAAACATAAATATCCCTTGGTTTTACTTAGCAATTGATTTTTTTTTTTTATATAACTCTTAGTGGAAAAAGTGTGTAAACCTTAAGGATTAGCGGTGCAGTTGTAGGTGAAAGTCATTTGTTTTCAGCCAGCGGGATGACAGATGTGAGTAATGTTAATTTCCATTAGAGTCCACTATCCAGAGAACACCGAACAATAAAGGTGTTCATGGAAGCCTGCGGAGCTGCAAGGAGAAAACAAAAGAACAGTGATGTTTGTCTGCGTTTTGCTAAAGATGTAGATAAGCCAGAAGGCTGTTCTAAAAATATTTATCCGATGAATAATTGAGGAATTTTCTAGTTTAATCAAGATGTGTTTTGAGAAAGGAAAGCACTGCATCCTAGCATAAGAAAATGATCCTGTCTGTAAAACATGTTGGTGTTAGTGTCGTGGATTGGGCCTGTTTTAATGAATCTTAGCCAGAGCACATCATATATTGTTAATTACACCAGCTTTTTCAACAGACAAGATACTGAGCCCCAAATTGCCCTTGATGCATTCATTGCTGTGAGAGTTCCCAGATGTTATCAATAAAGTGCTGTATGCACAGAAGAAGCACCGACTTCTATTCGTACAGCATTTTATGGATCGAACATCATTTGTTTAGTTGGTCTGGATTATTACTGTAGAAGTCATAGCAGTCAAATAGTGCATGTTTCCTACAGGATGCTGCCTGGGAGGCATGTGATGACTTTGAGCGAGTCTTTGAGGAACATATTCTTCTGTACACCCACTTCATGAGGAAAAAGTGCTCTGAGATGAGAGAGAAGGTTGGAGAGGCTGAGAAAGCTGGAGTGGACTGGACTGAACGTCACCGCAGGCAGCTGAAGCGTGAAGTGTCTGAGCTGAGGAGGAGAGAGAGTGAAATCTGCCAGCTTTCACAAACAGATGATCCCATTCAGTTTCTTCAGGTGACATTTGCTGTTTGACACTTTAGGCTCTTGATTCATTTTGTATCCAGTTTGTGTGTGTGTATATATATATATATATATATATATATATATATATATATATATATATATATGTTTGCTTTTGCAGGGATTCAAGGCCCTGGGTGACCTCCCTGTGCTCACAGACTCACACAGAGGACTTGACAACCTGACAAAGTTTGTCACTGACCAAAAAGATAAAATGAAAAAGATGTGCGACCAAGAGAAAAACGATCTGAAGGATTTTTCAGAAAATGTCATCGGTAACTATAATGAGTTGGTATTTTTAAACCTAATAATTCTGGTCTTGTCTGTTTCCTTTAAACTGGTGTTTTTCTTTGTTTTTCTTTAAAGTGGGAAAAAGGACAAGGCTGCAGGAGAGATTTACCAGGACAGAACTTCTGGACAGCTATAAGAGTGAGCATCATGTTAATGAACTTTGCATAAATATTACAGACAGAGCCGAGCGAGTGATTTATAATCAGTGAGTGTTTCATCTTCAGACTCCAAAGTGGAGGTGGATCCCAACACTGTAGCAGCATGTCTTCACCTGTCCGATACAAAGAAAGAGATATCATGGTGCGGCGGGGATCAGGCTCATCCAGATCAACCCGACAGATTCACCTACTTTAACCAGGCTCTGTGCAAAGAGGGCCTCAGAGGAAACCACTACTGGGAGGTGGAGTGGGATGGTGGCATTGTTGAGGTGGCTGTGTCGTACAAAGGCATAGAAAGAAAGGGTTCAGGCAAAGATTGCTGTTTTGGCCACAATGCTCTGTCCTGGAAATTAATCTGCTTTCCTTCTGGATGTACGTTCTGGCACAACAATCTTCACAAAGGTCAAATTCCTCCAGCTCACTCCCACAAAGTAGGTGTACACCTTGACTATGAAGAGGGAAAGCTGGTTTTCTACAGCATTTCTGGACCTGACAGTTTCACACTGCTGCACCAAATCCAGACCACCTTCACCGAGCCCCTCTACCCTGGGTTTTCTGTTGATTTTGGTGCAACACTGAAAATATGCAACATCTAATTTTCGCAGATTTGAAAGTTTTATCTTCAGGAAATGCCACACATGTAAAAGATAGAGAAAATAGTGCAATGTTTTCCATATGAATGGATGCAAGACAGACTTTTACAGAGGCGTAGACTGACAATGTGATAAACAATATATGTGAGTGCTTTGTTCTTACTGAAGAATTAAGAATCAAAAAGTGAAAATGGATATTTCTTTGCTATCATCTGCCTTTTTTCTTTTAAATATTGGTAAAACTGCTTCAGATCAAATGTTCTCCCTTTTTTGCCTTTCACGTATTTTAATTACGACTTTTATGACCTCTTTAATGGCTGTGATAATGACCACAACATGCACAAAATAAATGAATAATAATAATAATCAGCTATTTCAACATGTGAACAGTGGAACAGGTTTTTTTCTTGTTGTAATCACAGAAGATTCTTAATATGCAAGTGACGTGGATGCAACTGGTCAAAAATGTGGATGCATACAAATCTGTGAAGACTTTATGATGCTTGACTAAAACATTTTGTGTTTAACGGCGCATTTTTTTCACTCTTTTTGAGCCTATCATGTTGTTGAGGTGGCGGACCAAAACGTAAACAGGCCTTTTACCTTTTTATTGTGTTTTAATCCCAAGTGATTGGAGGTATTGCTCAACTCACTCAAACTGAAAGATTGCTTTAACTTGAATAATTCAAATGAAAGCCCATGCTAATAATATGTTGTTTACTGATTTTAATGCACTGTTCTTTACCTTTTTTGATAAGGTAATGTTACAGTGCACACATGTTTGAAAAATTAAAGTTTTGATGACAAGCAATTAGGGACACGTTTGATTATATGCACATTTCTTATATTTCAGTTCAACTCCAGAAACTGCTCGGTTACAACATAAATACCTTAATTCATCAGTGACATTTGTGTAGCAATAGCAGCAAGAAAGCAAGTAAATACATCTGTAATTTAATTTTATAGTTTTCATACAAAATATATATGTTTCAAAAAATATGCTAATGCTGCTGTGACAGGTTTTTATTTAGGTTTCCTTTTTACTGACCACTTGGGGGCATCCAACAGCCTATTAACCCCAGTGGATGTGCTCACATTTGTCAACTTGCACAGCAAGTGGAAAAATCACATTTATTTTAGCACCGTTTGGCTGATGAGGGAGATTTTCTTAAGAAATTACATCTTTGTCAAAAGCCATCAGACTATCCAAACTAATCTCACCACATAGTAAGATCTCCTATATAAGAGAAATTCCAGCAGCAGCGTCACTCTGTATACAGAAATAAGACAGTAACAGAAACAAGAATTGGTAACTTGGATGTTTTTTTCTGATAATTCATTGTAGAAAACTTCACAAAGTTGGACATAGTTAAACATTTCTTGCTTAAAACCTCTATAATAACACTTTCATTGAACTCTACAGTGATACAAGACACATTTTAGACCAGGAAGTTATAAACTTCATGTGTATAGATTTTTTTTAAGACTAGAGTGTAAAAACGGATTACTTGATTCTGCTGTCTTCTTTGTATCCTCACATTCAAGCACGTTTTAAAGAGGGTTTGAAAAAGTGGTTAGAAGCTTTCGGTAAGATCTATATTGTGAGGACAGCTTGAAACATATCATTGTTGTGTTATGTGCAATTATTGCTCAGCTCAGTCAAGTAAAGAGAATAACTGCTTTAGCTTAAATGCCTAAAATAAAGGACCATTCTTGCTAATATATTCTTTATTGAATTTATTGTACTAATAATCACCTTTTCAGTATGGAAATGTTACAATTCGCTCTCATATTCATGTTTATGTAAATAAAACAAAACTTTTGATTCGGGACATGTTTGATTACATACACAATATAAAATATGCACATTTCATATATTACATTTATACAGTTTAGTCCATCATTTCTTAAGGTGCAGATTTTGACTCAGTAACATGTAGCGCCAGCGCCAGTAACAGGATTTCAGTGAAGTCATTCATAAAATCGAACCAGTGGCGTGATCTACAGTGTCGTAGAATCGCAGACTGGCCTTGTAATGCAGCAGCTTCTCAGTAAGAGGGCTGATGGTCAGCGCTTTACCCTGAACCTTCAGGTCTATGTACCTGCACGACATTAGGGGAACCAAATTTACACTTAGAGCTGTCATACATAATTTTTTAGGATCATGCTTGTAAAATAAAACTAAATATAAAAAAGTTTACACTAAGATCATTTAACATCAGTTTCCTACATCCAACTATGTGTTTTCCCGTAACATCAAATGTTTTACCAGCCGCTGAAATGAACCTACAATGGACTGTAATGGTTTCTGTTAAATTCAAAATCTAACTGTAGCCTCTATTCCATCATCCTGTATTTTTTATACTGTACCTGTATGATACACTCCAAAACACCAGGGTATTTATAGCCATCAGTGTGGCTAGGAGGAAGAAGAATCTCTCCAAATTGCCATCATGCAGTGTGCTTGGGTAACAGTTACCTGTAACAGAGTACTACAGTGGTTATAACTTGTGTCCCTATGTTGTTAGTAAGTACAGTGTATGCATGTATGTATTATTATTATTTTTATTTTTTTTTACCTCCAGAGAGAAAATATACCAGCTGGATAATGAAGGCTCCTAGAAAACATCCTCCCCCATAGGACAGAGTGAGGAAGTGCAGGGAGATCCCTCTGATGTGGCTTGGGGTGAGATGGAATGAAATGAGGGAACCTGCCAGAGAGAAGAAAGTGTAGGATCATCTCTCCTGGTGTTTATTTGTCACATTGTACTCATTTCATAAAACTGAATGATGTGCACAACTAAAGCATGGAGACTTTACAGTAAATCTCTCACTCACACGCAGGGGTGACGAAGAGCTTCTGCAATACCGAGAAGGATGTACTGAGGAGCCAGCTGGAAACATGGCATGGATGACACTTGCAAAACCTTCCCAGACAGTGTCTGATCCACCAGGGGGTAAGACTTCCTCTGCAGCTCAGACAAACCTGCCACCAGGACTGACAGAGTGGCACACACATGGCCCAGAGCTAGAAGGGGAGGATGGAAAGGGTGGGGTGATGAGAGAGGGGGCTGAGGAATGGGAGGTTTTGATTACAAGACAAAGAGTGGGAGGGAGAGAAGATACAGGGATATTTAAGAGAAGAAATTATGATGAAGTGTAGACTAGTTGGGGTATGCATGTGTGGCAATACTAACTGATGAGCTTTACAGGTGGCAGAGGAGTTTTTTCCATGGACAGGTAGCAGGTCATTGCGCACTCCATCAGTGGGGCTAAGAGCAGTAGAGGCAGGATGCTGATCACATTCATGGCACCGATGGGCAGCAGGAGGTCATTCAGGTGAAGGTTGGAGTTCATCGTCTGTATGTAGTAGCCTGAAGGGATCTGTGGGAAGCATATTCTTAACCAATCACTTGCGCATAATGAAACATGTCAGTTTTCTCCTTCGTGCTTTGTAATTTCTCAGCGACCTGCCTGTGTGATGCAGGCTCTGTACAGCAGCTGAAGCCCGTAAAGAGGGAAGAGTTTGGCCAGGACTTTGACATTCTCTACATGAGTCTCACTGTACCGGCCACCATTGTTCTCTTTCGCCCGGTCTAGCCAAGACGCCACATGTCCACTCAGGTAGCGATAGTGGAGGCAACACATCTTAAGAGAGTTCAAGAAAACTCCCAGTGTGGTCAGTAATGATCCACCTAAGAGGAAGCAACAAAAAAACAAAAAAAACAAAAGCTGTGCAAGTTTTTCTATGTGTGATCTTCATAAAAAAAGCACAGAATGAGGTTTTCTTTCTCTCCTTTTTCTTTCTTCTTTGTTTTTTTTGGTATGTTACCTTTCTTGGGTTTGTAGGTGAGTTTGTTGCGCATCATGTGTATGGCGATGAGAGCCAGCAGCACAGATGTGAAGGGGATGAGGAAGCCTAGATTTCTGGCCACAGATTGTTGAATGTAAGCAATACCCAGAAACACAACAGTGGAATTCAGGTTCACCAACCAGTAGAACCTAAATGAAAAACAAAACTTATAATACGCCACTGATATTAACAAATAATAAGTATTTTATTTCTGTATAGTTTGACTGGTCAGACTTAAATCTGAAGTATCTTTGGTCTAGTTTTATCATATCACTTGGAACAATCTAAATTTATTTGTGAAGGATCTATTGGCACTAAATTTGCTGTGAATATGTATTAAACATGTAGTGTGGGTATACATAGCTTAAACTTTGCAACAACAGTCTTTGCAACAAGTTTTAAAATTAAAACTACAAATACTTGAGAAATGTTATTTGCATGCTCATTCCTCTCGAGAGGAAACACTCAATGCACTCCCCTGTAGACTTATCCTCATGTCAGAAAAGGGTTGTTTTTATATAATAAGAAAATATTGATTTAATTCTATCACCACTCTCAACCACCACTGGGTTGTCTGAAATCAAACCAAACAGAAACCATCAGAGCAGAAGTATAAATGAACTTCCTAAGAAAACCTGTTGGCTAACTACATGGATGACTGTGTCCAGGTGGTGTAACCACCTACCAATTGAAGAAGGTCAGGAGCTGGTGCTGGTTGTAGCCCTGCAGGCTGTAGGCTCCCATGGGGCAGAGGATAGCTCGGATGCCACCGATGCCCAGCGCAGCAGCCAGGAGGCCAATGTAAAACAGGATCTGCTGCTCTCGAGGCTCCAGGTGGTGGGTCATGTGGTGATTGCTGATGTAGAAATCCTCAAAGGGAAACGCCACCACAGGCAGCATGGCTGTGCCTAAAGTAGCATGAGATTGTATGGTAGGCGCAACTAGATGATTCTGCATTTCACTGTCAGGCATTGTCTTAATGTCAGCTGGTTTGACAAAATTTGATTTGTAGTCAGCATTACTGAAACAAACACTGAAATACAAGCAGCTCTGCTGTTTTCTTGGAATTTGAAAATAAACATAAATGGACTGTAAAAAGTGAGAACAGGCATACAGTTACAAGCAGCTGTCATCTTATCACATCGGGCATCAGATCTTACTCTGTTCTTATATTCTTCTATAACAGCAATGCAGTCTCCAAGATACTAAACACACTGCTTAGAAATCACATGCCTGCACATTCTTGACAACAGCAGCTTGTGTCAACCTTTTATCTGTTGTGTCTTACCAAAGAAATGAAGAAAAGCGCACAAGTATAGCACCTTAGTCCTCCCTAGGCAGGCTTCTGCAAACCAGCCAACCAGAACAGGGGTCAGAGTGCTGACTCCTATGAAGCACAGGTTGACTGTTGCGGCCAGGTAGTTGTTATATCCAAGCTTCACAGTGCAGAAGAGAATCATGTTGCATACAATCCCAAAGAAAGTGAATCTTTCAAACAGCTCTACAAGAAGTACACAGATGATCACTTGGAGCTTCTTGCAAGACTTCTTTGGTGGTCTCTGGTTTAGATGAGGGGTGTGGGAGACAAGTTGCAATTGGCTTCTGCCCTCTGGCAGTCTCTTAAGGTCTCCTGCTACCATCCTGCGCAGCTCTTCTACTTGGTGGGCTGAATGCTGTGAGTAAAGAGCTTTGAATGAGAACTGCTGCTCTTGCTGGAAGGGAGTATCACAGGCCAGAGCTGGAATCTCTCAACTTGGTGTGACTCTGAAGCTGGCCACATAGGATCAGCCACACCCACCTGCTTTCTGCACATGACCATACCTGATTATCATCCATATTATCTTACTCAGAACTGTGGATGCCTTATACATTATCCAAAATTCTATAGGGGAGGAGTGACAAACAGGAGCTATTTAGGGAATGATCTTGAAATATTTCTAGCATTTGAAATAACAACCATGTGACTGTTTTTTTTTGTTTGTTTGTTTGTTTGCTTTTATCTCTCAAAGTTCTGTCAAGGTTGCAAAAACAGGTTTAGCACCACTTCAAGTCATCTTATTCCCACAATAGAATTACTCACAAATTTGTTGGAACTGTGCACCACTGATGGCTCCTACCCTCCTCCTTCTTGTAACCTTGCATTTTAAAAGACCTAAACCCTTTTAATGCAAATAACAGTTGGCCTAATTAATGTTATATCTGAAAATTATATTTTCAAATAATAATTAATTAAAGTGTCAGAAAACAAGGAAATAAACAGCAGTTCACAAGTTTTTGTTCAGGGATTTTGAGTTTATTCACTATTTACCTAATTCATGTTTGAGATGACCATGCCTGATCTAAATAATATCAATTAATGATCTGCCAAGTGATGATAAATATAGTCAATTTATAAAGTTCAGACCTAGAGTACTGGTGAGTGTCTGTGAATATAACAAACCCAACTACAAATCTCTTCCTTTCAAAATTAATCTCACCATGGTTGAGATTAACCATGGCTGCTGACACACTAACTGAAAAATCAATCTGCAAAACTTTTTGTTTTCAGCAAACATAGCCATAGTTGTAATGTGGAAACTCACAATATGATTGTAACATTAAAAAAATAAACACGTGCAGAAGGTTTTGCAAACCCTCACAAAATATCACACATCTATGTGAAAGCAGCTCTTCGCTTCACTTCCCTGTACAAGCTCATTTTGACTCGCCTGCTGGTAATTAGACTGAAAATGTTAAGTGAGTGTGAGACAGGGTGCATGTGCCGGTTAACGTCAACTAAGAGCTGTGAGACAGGTGACATTTTATCACTGCAGGATGTAAACTTGCTGTCCACTCAAGCACTAACACTCAAACTGATTACCTGTAAAGTACACAGTCTCAGTCCTTAGTACCCTTTAAAAAATAACAAGGATGATGGCCACTGGATAAGTATTAATAAAGCTCAAGGGTTACACAATAAGTTGTATTTTAAAATTGGACTGCGATGCCTTTAATTTGATCCTTTAAATTATAGAGTTAGCCTTGTCAGTGAAATTTAAACTGACAATTAACATATGACATATGTATTACTGACATTATTGCTTCAACTAAAGAATGTGAAGCCTGATGGGGATTGTGCTGGGTTTAAAAAAAAACAAACAAAAAAACTGATGGGTTTAAAAACATTTGCGGGGTGTCGCCATGGTTACGGTCGCGGCGTTCAGCTGAGCGTGGGGGCGTGGTGTATCATGGGAAAAAGTTTGTAAATCACTTCTAGGCGCTGCACACTCAGCGGTGGAAGAGGAGACCAGCTTCCCTCAGAGAGAATGTTTAAACTGTAACGTTAAACACAGTAAGTTCCTATTTGCAGTGCTCCCCCCCCCCAGGAAAGCGAATTAGCACTGTTAATGTTCTGCAGCAAGTTAAACAACACACTTAGGTTGTCGTTCAAGAGCGCTAAGCAGCTGTGCTAACGTTAGCATGTTGCTAAACACATTTGCAGATGACGATGTCCGTATTTGGCCTTAGATTAATGTGTCTCGTTGCCTCTTTCTTTGACATCAGTTTTCACACTCACGCAGGTAACGTAAAAAAAAACACTTGGCGTACTCTGTTCACTTTTGTGTTTTCTGCTGCAGACACGCTGGATAGTAATGTCTGGAAAGAGGATACCCAACGACTTCAGCTCGACCCCTCGCAAAGACTTCCAGTCATCAAAGGGCTTGGGAGACGGCATCCTATCCGACGACGAAGACACCTTTTCTCTGCTTTCTCCAATTTATCATGACAGCTTTGACAGTGACGAAGAAGTCCAGAGATCCCCCCCAGCTCAGCAGACTTCATCCGGACAAACAGATGACTCCAGGCTCAGTATTTCACCAGTCAGGTGCTGCTGTAAAGCTTTAGATGGAGCTCAAACTTGTACATGGCATGACTATATCTGTATCTGACTATATTTGTTCTTATTTTATAGATGCGAGCTACCAAAAGCAGCTTCAGAGCATCCTGCACCTTCACCTGCTCTCAGTGCATGGGAAATGTGGTTGGTCAGTAAAGCTAAAGAGGACCGTCTTAAACAGGAAAAAAAAGCAGAAGAGGCAAGCAGCCATTAGTCCTGATTTTAATTCCTGTAATATAAATGCAGTGTTTACTTTTCTGACTTTAATTTGTTGTAGTGAGCAGTATTTGTTAAAGCATTGCACCCCCTCTGAGTCACTAAAAGCATTTATTTCTTATATATTAGGAACGCTTACTGAAAGAAAAAAAAAGAAAAGCAAGACAGAGAGCGGGAGCGTAAAAAGATCATCAAGGAAGAAAAGATCCAAGAATGGATAAAACTTAAAAGAGAACAGGTAAATAACCACTTCAGTAAAATTGCTATGGGTTAATCTTTTTATCTGCTACACTAGTCTTTTCTGTTTCTTATTGCAATTCTAGGAGCAACATGAGCAACTTCTTAAACAAAGAGAGGAGGAGGAGGAGATGCAGAGGCAGCAGCAGAGACGGAGGGAGACGGAACAGAAAGCTCAACAAAAGTACAAAGACTGGCTGCAAAAAAAGAACCGAGAAAAAACAGAGAAAGAAAAGAGAGAAAAGGTATTCAGGCTCTTGTTCAGCTGTTTTTTTTTTTTAAAATGGATAAACAGATTCTAGAGTTTTTTTTTTTTTTTTTACTTACAGGAGGAAGCCGCCTTGAAGGAGGAGCAGGAGATGGAGCGCCGCAGGAGGGCTGAAGAAAAATTTAAGGAATGGCTGGCAAAGACGAATGAAAAAAGCAGACCTAGTTCCAAAACACGCAGCTGTCCATCAAGTATGTTTATTTGAATAATCTTGGCGTTATTTACTGTATCTTCACTTTTGCATTTGTTTTGCTGCAGTAACTCTGTACCTTAATAGTTTAATTAGACTTTCAGATATTTGTATCTCTGACCTGGTTTGTTTTTCTCAAGGTCCCTATGACAAATCCTACCCATCGCCCAGCTTTATCAATCCAGTACCCTGGAAGCCAGTTCATGTCCCTCCTCCGAGAAGCATCCACCCATAAGACATCCAGCAAGCAATCCTCTGAAACAGAGGAAAAGCCAACAGAGCCTCAGTGGCACTTTTAGGCTGAGAAACACTGCAAGTCCAGCACATTTACAGCAGAGGAGATGACACAGCAGACCGACGTTTATGACTGGGATATGGTAACTTAGTTATGGCTCAGATATGATTTCTGCATCACCACAGCTCCTGAGCCAAGAGCTTGCTGAGTCACACAAGGATTTGTATTCTAAGATTAAGATTGTGGTGAAGACATTTGGTTTTTATATGTTTATTTTTTATTTTTTTTAATGTGTTCACTCAAATATTTAAAAGTCCAGAATACGTTTCTCTGTAAGTGTAATACATTTTCTATTTTGATAAGAGGCATCTGTTTCTGTCTCATTCATTGTGTGGTCAACAAAACCACATTTCATCGCACTGAACAAATAAGGCACCACCCGCACGACAGAAAGAAGGTGGCTGGTGGTCACAGCCAAAGATAGACCCAGCTTGGTCAAGTGCCCCTCACACTTCACACATTGTTCTGTGTCCAGCTGTGCCTTGTTCTTCTGTGGGCTGAGATGACGACAGAAAGTAGTGAGGGGGTGGCGAGGGAGAGAGGGAGAGCGAGTCAGAGCAGTAGGCTCAGTCTGTTTTAGCATCTCACTGTGATGCCAATGTGTGAAGCCTGAGGTAAAAATCATTTAAATTATGTTTTTTCTGATGTATTTTTGTGTTGTGCTTTGTTTTTCATTCTGTGGTTAACCCCTTAAGGTTACTGATTGCTGTGGAATGTGTTGGTGATTGTAGTCAAGGGGAGGAGGCTGATAATGCATTTTTCAAAAATGGTAATCGTTATGGAGTAGGCAGCTCTATGTGAAGTGATAACATTTTACATGAGTAGTTATATTGTACCAAGAGTGTAAACTGAGGTAATTGAACACTAAGCCTTGTAAACAAAACCTTCCCTCCTGTCATGGACTGAGCTGGTTAGGCATTGGGACACAAAGTAATTTGAGAAAAATTGACTTTATTTTGTCTTTAAAATAAAAAAATGACCAAAGTCAAATTGTAGCTCTGGAACCTTAAGGGGCAACAGATGATTAAACGAGATCATAAACTGCTCAAACTAATTCTACAAGTTTTCCAGTTATCCCCCTGTGATGTAGCAACACTTGGTATCTCCCAGTCAGCATTTTCTGTATTTACTGTATTCACTGATGTGCTTTCAGTGTTGCTTTCAAAGCTACCTATTTTACTCTCGATGCTAGTAGGCCACAGCAGTGAATAGAAACCCGTAGCACTACAAAACAAGAGAAAGAATTAATAGAAAATAAGGTAAAATAATCTAAGAAATTCAAACATACACTGCTCAAAAAAATAAAGGGAACACTTAAACAACACAATATAACTCCAAGTAAATCAAACCTCTGTGAAATCAAACTGATTGACAATCAATTTCATATGCTGTTGTGCAAATGGAATAGACAACAGGTGGAAATTATTGGCAATTAGCAAGACCCACTCAATAAAGGAGTGGTTCTGCAGGTGGGGACCACAGACCACTTCTCAGTACCTATGCTTTCTGGCTGATGTTTTGGTCACTTTTGAATGTTGGTGGTGCTTTCACACTCGTGGTAGCATGAGACGGACTCTACAACCCACACAAGTGGCTCCAGGATGGCACATCAATGCGAGCTGTGGCAAGAAGGTTTGCTGTGTCTGTCAGCGTAGTGTCCAGAGGCTGGAGGCACTAACAGGAGACGTGGAGGAGGCTGTAGGAGGGCAACAACCCAGCAGCAAGACCGCTACCTCTGCCGGAAGGAAGAACAGGAGGAGCACTGCCAGAGCCCCGCAAAATGACCTCCAGCAGGCCACAAATGTGCATGTGTCTACACAAACGGTTAAGAAACCGACTAAAGAGGATGGTATGAGGGCCCGACGTCCACAGATGGGGGGTTGTGCTCACAGCCCAACACTGTGCAGGATGCTTGGCATTTGCCAGAGAACACCAGGATTGGCAAATTCGCCACTGGTGCCCTGTGCTCTTCACAGATGAAAGCAGGTTCACACTGAGCACATGTGACAGACGTGACAGAGTCTGGAGATGCCACGGAGAGCGATCTGCTGCCTGCAACATCCTTCAGCATGACCGGTTTGGTAGTGGGTCAGTAATGGTGTGGGGTGGCATTTCTTTGGAGGGCCGCAACGCCAACGTCACGTTGCACCACAGACTGTCCAGGAGTTGGCGGATACTTCAGTCCAGGTCTGGGAGGAGATCCCTCAGGAGACCATCCGCCACCTCATCAGGAGCATGCCCAGGTGTTGTAGGGAGGTCATACAGGCACGTGGAGGCCACACACAATACTGAGCCTCATTTTGACTTGTTTTAAGGACATTACATCAAAGTGCTGGAAATTCTTCAGAGTTTTTGGTCGATACTGACATGATCGCATTGCACAGTTGCTGCAGATTTGTCAGCTGCACATCTGTGATGAGAATTTCCTGTTCCATCACATCTCAAAGGTGCTCTATTGGACTGAGATCTGGTGATTTTAGAGACCATTTGAGTACAGTGAACTCACTGTCATGTTCAGTAAACCAGATTGAGATGGTTTGACATGGTGTGTTATCCTTTTGGAAGGAGTCACCAGAAGCACACAGAAGTGGTTATAAAAGGATAGACTCAGTCACCAACAATCCCCTGGCCTAATGTATGCTGTAAAAATATAATTTACACCATCAGCAGCAGGTTGAGACTCATCAGATCAGGCAGTGTTTTTCCAATCTTCTGTTGTTCAGTTTTGGTGAGTCTATGTGAACTGTAGCCTCAGTTTCCATGGCCACCAGTGTGGTCTTCTGCTTTTGTAGCCCATCTGCTTCAAGGTTTAACATGCTGGGCATTTGAGATGCTTTTCTGTATATTTGGTTGTATTTTTATTGGTTATTTAAATTACTGTTGCCTATCAACTCAAAGCAGGTTGACCATTCTCCTCTGACATCAAGACATTTTCACCCAGTGAACTGCGGCTCACTGGATATTTTCTATATTTCAGACCATTCTCTGTAAACTTGAGATGGTTGTGTGGGAAGATCCCAGTAGATCAGTATTTTCTGAAACACTCTGGCACCAACAACCATACATCCAAAGTCACTTTAACCACCTTTCTGCCCCATTCTGATGCTTGGTTTGAAAGTCAGCAGGTTGTCTTGACCGTCTCAACAAGCATAAATGCACTTACTTGTTGCCATGTGACTGGCTGATTAGATCGGTGAGTTCACTGAAGTTGAACTACAAATAGAAGTACTGTTTTCCAACAAAATCAAAATAAGAGGGTGATATATGAAATCAGTTATGTGTAGTCATTTATGTTTGTGTATCAAAAACTAAGAACTCAGATGTGTTGAGTAAGGTTTTAGCACAATTTTTAACAATTTTTATAGCTGTGGCTGAAAGTGCAGCAATCACACCTCCTTAAAATCAGAAGTCTCTACTCAAAGTGAGTCTCAAGCCCATTGGCCCACTGTCTTATAATTCATGGTAAGTTTTACCCAGTAGTTGTAGTTTATCTTTAATAGCATTTGGTAACAAATGAATTCTATCTGCCTCTTTCAGGTATTGCTCCTGTTATACAGCCTAAATAGAAAATCCATTTCCCAAGATGCAGTGGTGCAGGTGGGCTGGCAGTTGGAAATCACAACTTCCAAGACAGGTAGGAGGCGTGTCTTATACTGCCTCAGAAGTAAACTGAGTGGGGCAGGGGTGTGGCAGGCACAAAGACTGATAGTCTAAAGGGCAGAAGGACAGACTACACTTGTTTGAAGAATGTGACTAGTCATACTGCAGAAATGGAAACCAACTCAAGATGAAGAAACAGCTTTTTGGATTCTGATTTGTTTTTCGTGAAGAAAATGGCTTTTGATTCTTGTTACGGGATAATTAAGCTGGTTGTGTAATCTTTTCTGTTTGTTGAATAGAGGTTAAAGAATGGGGTTAAAATAACAAGAAACGAGCTGCTAAACTGGATTCAACAGATTGTTTATAATTTATTTATCAAGCTCTGGATGGGACTTTCACCTGAAACCACAGTATACAACAGATTTTCTGCTTTTTCTCAAGGATGTGACTGCTGTTTGTGTAAATATTCTAAGTTTTTATTGACACAACTTGGAAGGGAGCAGTTCATTTGCACAGAGGCCCACAGGTCTTGGATCTCGTGTTTCAGCAACAGTGTTTTTTTCTCTCTGTCACCATGCAGACTGCTGAGCCAGAGATCGAGGACTCTTTTGACTTTCTTTTTAAAATCATCCTGGTTGGGGACTCGGATGTTGGGAAGACCTGTGTGGTGCAAAGCTTTAAATCTGGCATCTTCATTGAGAAGCAGCAAAACACCATTGGTGTTGACTTTACTGTTCGTACCCTGGATATCGATGGCAAGAAGGTGAAGGTAGGTGACTCTTATTTCAAGCACTCGGATCAAAGCAAGTAGACATGCAGTCATGTCCATATGCTTTGGTGCAATCAGAAAGTGTATTTTATATATAAGAAATAATTTATGAAATGCATGTGGGTGCACTTTTGTCTTAAAGTAAATAATTCCTTTGTTTCAGGTCTCCAGAGAAAGGGGAGGGGCTGACAACCTTTCTGTAATATCCTCAGTGTGTCTGTTAGCTTTCTGGGTGTGTTGATTTGTCAGCTGCTAGTTAAAATCTAGTTATCTAGTTGAAAATTCTGTTTACAAGAGCAGTGTTCAGAAAGAACTGCAAACTTCAAACAAGATTCACAGCATACTCGAATAACTTAAACGTATGCTGCGGATCCTTAACCCACGCTGCATATCCGGTTAACCCATATTTGTGTTTTCTGTATTTTGCAGATGCAGGTGTGGGACACTGCAGGACAGGAGCGTTTCCGCACCATAACTCAGAGCTACTACCGCAGTGCCCACGGAGCAATGGTGGCCTACGACATCACCCGGCGCAGCACATTTGAATCGGTTTCCCACTGGATCAGGGAAGTGGAGCTGTATGGAGCTGCCAGCGTGGTGCTCATACTCATCGGTATGTAAAATGTTTGCACGCCACAAAACATATTTTTGAGGTGTAGATGTTTTCACGAAAAACATGGGACCATCAGTGATACCACCCATTGTCTTCCTTATGTATTGTTTAAATAATTTTAAACCCCTCAAGGTTAAGCTATCCTCCACGCTGAGAGATGTTAGTTGCAGCATTTCTGTTTTTTCTTGATTGCTAAGCATTGAACAATTTCCAAAGGCCAATACATTCACCGTCCACTTTATTAGGTATATGTTCCCAGTACTGGGTTGGACGGCTTGTCTATCATCCACCTGGCCCTTACGCAGAGTTTCTGATTTCTCAGACTTTTTATCTGATTTAGTGCTCAGTTCAGTTAAAATAATTATATTGGGTGATTTTTCATGTAGATACTGAAAATGACAGCCTCAACACTGCATTTAATCTATTCTTAGACTCAATTGGCTTCTCTCAAAATGCAAATGAGCCCACCCACCACTTTAGTCACATTCTGAATCTTGTTCTGATGTATCACATAAAAACTGAAGACTTAACAGTATTCCCTAAAAACCCTCTCCTGTCTGATCATTTCTTCATAACATTTAAATTTACAACACTGATTACACAGCAGTAGGGAACAAATTTACTGTGATGTCTTTCTGAAAGTGCTCTAAGTAAATTTAAAGATATGACTCCTCCACTGTTATCCTCTTCAGTGCCATGCACCAACACAGTGCACAACAGCTACCTAAACTCTGCTCCCAGAGAGGTTGATTATCTTTTTAATAGTTTTACATCCTCACTGCGTACGACTTTGGATACTGTGGCTCCTCTGAAAAAGAAAGCTTCAAATCAGAAGTGCGTGGCTGTATGTGTGTGTATAACTCACAAATACACACCTTAAAGCAGATAACCCGGAGGTTGAAGAGGAAATGGTGTCTCACTAATTTAGAAGATCTTCATTTAGCTTGGTAAAAAAAAGTTTGACATGAAATTATTTGCTTGTGTTTGTTTTTTTTTCCCCTTGTGCATGATTTTTGCCATAACTATAATTCCACATGTCTCCCTCCCTTCACCAGCAGATGGCTGCTCCTTCCTGTTAAAAGGGAGTTTTTTTTTTCTTCCCACTGATGCCAAGTACTTGTTCACAGGGGGTCGTTTGATTATTGGGATTTTCTCTGTATTATTCTAGGGTCTTTATCTTACAATATAAGATACCTTGAGGCAACTGTTATAATTTGGCGCTATAGAAATAAAATAGAACTGAATTCCAAAAAGTGGTAAACCTGCCCCATACCCCACTTTTTTGGAGGGGGGAAAAAGATCTGTGAAGATATTAAGTGTTACACTAACAGTATAGTTTAATTGAAGATAATACCAATCATACCTGAAGACATCTGCTTCACTTGTTGTTACTAACTGTGGTTCTGTTCACCACTACAGGTAATAAATCAGACCTCCATGCCAAGAGGCAGGTGCTGTTCGAGGATGCGTGCAATATGGCAGAAAACAGTGGTGTGCTGGCTGCTTTGGAAACCTCAGCCAAGGAGGCCCAGAACATAGAGGCTGCCTTCATCCTTATGGCTCGGGAACTGATGGCACGCAATGGGATGACCATCATAAATGAGGGCTCTGAAAACTCTCCTGAGTTCATGCTGAGTAACAGCTCTCACCCAGTCCCTAGTGCTGTGGCTTCAGATAAAAAGTGTGGGTGCTGAGAAGGCTGAAGCAGGGAATCATTTGAAGAGGGGTGATTGGTGGCCTGAATACTCAATTTACCTGTGTCAGAAGTTTCTCTACCAGCGAAGGAATTCTATTTAAAAAGAAACTGTATGTTGCATCACGTGTTTGAATACTGGTTTTGTATGTTTTGCCTTTTAATATTTAACATTTTGTAATATTATTCTGAGGATAATGAATGTGATGAGAAACCACACCTCTGCTGGAGGACTCTGTACACAGACTGTACAACAGTAAACACTACAGTTTCACATGTAACCTCGTGTCTTTAATCCCTTTTGTAATTACCACAGCTTTGTCACCTGCAAAGCCTACATTGTTAAACAAGTTACAAATGTAAAAACAAAAACAAAAAAAACACTAAGAATTTTCAGTGGTGCTGTAACTATAACTGAAGTCCTTTAACACAGACATTCACATTAACCAAAAAGTAGCACCCTTTAATTTCTGTGTAAACCCCTACTATTAAATTCTTACTTCACAAAATAAAACTACATTGTTTTTCAAAATAAAATTTAACATTCTGCTGATTGAAGTCAAAACTGATGTACTAGGCTCAAACCTGGCAACTTAAGTATTGCTTATAGATTTCTATCTTAAACTAATTAGGTTAAATATGACAGCAGTGAAAACAAGTTAGGACCCACAGTGAAGTTTTTTTTTTGTTTCTTTTTTATAACCTGTGCAAATGTCTTGCGTGGTATTGTCATGCAGTGATAACTGTGTCTTTCTGAATCAGTCTACACATGCTGGAAAGGTAACTATGAAGGAGGAGCAACAACTTGAATCCACCCATGAACTTATCAATACTTAAAATGACTAAAATGTGTAATTCAACAACTACATGCATGGACTCAACAATCTGCATTTTAAATGAGTTTTTTTATATGTATAAAATGGGGACAGGACAGATGTTCCATTTGAGTTTTTGACTCAAACAGTGATGTCTTATTGAAAATTTACCAAACTTTATCAAAAAAAATCAGCAACAGTCTGACACACTACTGTGTATGACTGATCTAAAATGCAACTTTTATGTATTTAGTGTTAAAACTGCATATTACTGCTTTTCACAGCTGACTGTGGCATGTTATAACATAGTAACAGCTACTTCTCCCCTGTGATAACCAAGGACATGGTTGGATAACCTGTTGCTAACAATTAAGGATTACACTATGAGATGGAGACAGAACTGGAGATTCCTACTGCAGAGGCCAGCCTTCCTGCTTGAATACTAGCTCCACTGCCTCCTTTACATCGTGCACCACAAAGGATGGTTGAGTGAGGCTGGGATCAAAGCGGAAGTCCCTGTGACCGTGGAAGATGCGTTGCTCTGTGACTGTTTGTGTTGGGTCTGAGGGCAACTCCTGCTGGTCTTTGCTGTACACTCCTGTGCACACCAGGATTGAGCAGCATGCCTCGGGCAGATCCTTTTCTGCCACACGTGAAGCTCCACCTAGTTCTGCCGATGTCATTTTAGGGGTGTCATCAACAGCCAAGGGATCAATACCTCCACCACCACTCTGAGCCTGCATCTGTGCCCTGCTTTGATGAGAAGACTGGAGGTAGCGGTTGTAGAGGTTCGCACCATATATGTCAGCCATGGGGTTATCTCTACAAAAAGAGAACACATTAAAAAGCGCGTCTACTTCAAATTATTAAACAGAATTTTTTAAGTGTCAAATGTAGATTAAGTCACTCACCCGATAGCATACACCCTCTTCACAGGTGTGGTCCAGCCAAGTCTCTCAGCCTGCTGTCTAATCAGCAGCTCAGCGTAGTTATAAGTCACCACACTGGGTTTCCCAATTAGAGCCTCGTACTTGAGCTCATAGCCTGTCAACTTCTTGTACAGAGACTCCAAGCACACCAGGAACATGCCATGACCAAACCTGTGGGGCAGGGAATATTGAAGTCCAGTGTTGTGAAAAAGTATCTGCCCCTTCCTGATTTCTTTCTCTTTTTTTTTTTTTGCAGATTTTTCATGTTTCAGACTAAACAAATTGTAATATTAGACAAAGATAACCTGAGTAAATACAAAATACCATTTTTAAATTACTTCATTTATTACTGGAACAAAGCTATCCAAACCTACCTGGCCCTATGTGAAAAGTTCTGTCTCATCAGTCTACAGGTTTTAATATTTCAGATCGTGCTGTGCATGTGTACCTAGGATTCTTGGCCTCTGCCATCCACAGCAGGTCCATGTTACAGGCCAGGACGGGGATGTGAGGATAATGCACCGAACTCCAAGTGTTGCCCGGGTTTCCACCAGTTAGGAGCACATCAACAATAAGCTGGAGGTTCGTCTCCCATCTGATAGGCTCACCAAATAAGATAACAGCTGTAGGAACACAGAAATAGAAAAAGAGAAAATATATAAAATATATAAATAGGTCACATATACAGAAAATCATTCATTCTCAGGGTAATGACTATGCAAAGGAAACATACCATCTATTGGTCGTAAGCCTTTGGTGGGCGGAACCTGCAGGGCATTGTACAGAGTTGGTAAGATGTGTAACTTGTCTGAACAAAAATATATTAAACAGTATTACTTACAATGTCTTTGGGTCTTCTGTTGTGATCCACAACATCTAGGACTGGGTATGCCTCTCTGAGCATATCTATAGTAACAACATCCTGAAAGCCCAGGCTGGAGTTTGTTGAGTTAAAGTCAAATAGGTTAAACAAGACTTATGAGCCACATAATGAAAATATGTAGAAAATCTTTGGAGTGTTTTAGGTATTTGACACTATTTTCTAATATGTTTATACAGAGTAATTTACTGCATTTCTTTATATTTCAAATAACCATGTTTTGACTTGAATTAATGGCAAACTCCCACCAATCGTATAAAAAGAAAAAAACCCAAAACAAAAAAAAAAAGAAAAGAAATCTGTGAAAGAGCTTCACTAAGACTGTCAAGCAGCAAAGGGAACAAAGGGTGAAATGATTAAACACTGATAACAAACTGGAACATGGAGAAAAACAAGTGAATAAACAGAGCATTCAGCTTTAAAGGTCAACATCCAGAGTGCAGGAACCAAATTACCCCAGGCAGGATACTTATGAGCAACTTCCTCTACTGGACCCTGTCCTGAGACCAGCACACACATTTTGTGGAACTGGGTAAACATTCGCAAAGGACTATGGGACAGCATCACTTGGTCTGGAGATACCTGTGATAAAGGAAGTCAAGAGTAAATGACTGATGTCAAAGAATTGGGGAAAAAAACAAACACGAGACAAAGTTAACTAACAAAGATTTAAAAGATGCTCAATTTACCTCCACCTCAAGCAGATGTGACAGATGTTCAGCTTTGGTCTGCCTCATGCAGTTCCCAGCATTAGTGACAAACACCACGGGAACCTTGTATTTCCCATTGCAGTCCACCAGGTTTCTGAAGCACTGCTTGGCTGCAGGGATCGGAGTCCTGCCTCTCACCAGCACTCCGTCAATGTCAAAGAGGAGCCCGAAGGAGCTGGTGGCCTGAGGGGGGGGAGCAGGGCCACAGAGTGGGGACACGTGCAGTATGACAACATTAGTTTGTTCATTAACTGATACCACTGAGCAGTCTCTGGGTGAGACTTTGTTCCCAGTGTAGCTTATATGAATCATATAGCAGTTTTATTGGAGTTCATAATTCACTGATGAATTGATAATATAACAGTGGTTCTAAATACAATCATCAGTGTGTGCTGTGATTAGCATCAGCATGGTCTTAGCATGCTGTCCTACTGGGTCATTCCATCTCAAATCTCTGATTTGCCTAAAAATTTTATGGTCCAAAGTTTGGACCATAAAATATATATAATGATATATATGTTGTTATATATAATATTTATAATGATTGCTGTTAAATTTCAGCTTCATATATCAAATACTTTCTTAATTAAAAGGCCCATTCAACAACTTTTAGGCCTTTCTTTGGCACACATTGAAATCTGAGGCAATATTTGAACAGAAATATCTCAAAGAGTATTAAAGATAAAAGCCTGAAACTTTTACTGGCCTTTGTTACCATAAAATTTAATCAAGATATATAATTTGGCTAGTTAAAATATGAAAAAAGTCCAGCTAAGTCCATATTTAAGCATGCACTAATAAGAAAATTCACATTACAAAACAATGCAATTTCTGCAAAAATAAAACATGTAGAATAGTTTTTAATATGAAATTATTGGTCACAGTAATTAAGTTTTAAATATAATAACCGGCATTAAAAACACATCAATGCAGCATTTTCATATATATTCTATTCTTACAACATTCATTCTAGCAGTCCGATTACTCATCCATTTATATTTTTACTGTCATATTTGCACAATCCAGCATGACAGTTGAATGAAAGTAGAATTTTCTTCATTTTTGTGTTAAAAAAGTATTCTTCATGTTTTATTTGGCATTATTATGAAATTCAACTATACACCATTCAAGAAATTGTGCTCAGATATGGGACTTTGCAGGACTGCTTGATTTATTTATTTTTTTATCATATTTTAAATAGCCAATATTCAAACATTTTCTGGTGTATTGGTTCCAAATTACAGATCCTGATTCTTTATTTTTTTAAATGGCAGGAGTGTAAAATTTTTGTCTTTAATCTTGAGAGGTTTTTGAGATATTCATGGTCAATCACTGCCTCAGATTTCAATGTGTGGGGAAAAAAAAGTCCAGGTATGATTTTATATATATATATATATATATATATATATATATATATATATATATATATATCATATTTGTCTAATCTTTAGACCATAAAATTTTTATGCAATTCAAACGTGGCTGAGCAGAAAATCTTCTAAAAAAATTGATGATTAGCGCGAATGACCCTGCTGTCAGGCTACATTTCTTTGACAGGTGATAGAGATGCATCACTCCAATCCCCAGTGCTTTGAGTCGTCACTTGTGTCTTCATACATCGTAATTTATTTCAGTACAGTTTGTACAAAGCGTTGACTTACATGGCTATATCTTGAGGTCGAAAACTGGGTGTTTGCTTGCTTTGCCGCTCTCTCACTGGTAGATTTCAGCAGCTGCCAGCCACTTTTTAAATAAGTCACTCTCTGCATTCCTCCAGGCACTTGTGTGGAAAAGGCGACGAGTAAACAACAACAACAACACGGCTGAGCTAGCTTTAGCTGCGCCAACGGTAACTGGCAACTTAGCAAACGTGACCTCCGAAGAACCGAGTCATGATATCTTCCGCAGTCTGAGCCAACACTAAACTCTGCGCTCTTTCCTCATGCTGATAGTGGAGCGGCTGCCGTTCAGCAAACAGAGGAACAGTACAATTTCTGATAGCAGTGAGGGCGCATGCGCAAAGAAACTAAACGTACAACTTCCAGGTTCAATATTAGCCCACAACGGAAACTCGTGTATGTCTATCATTTTTGTAGAAATGAAACTGAATTACTGTTTTATATATATATATAAAACTGCATTCATTCATCTTTACTTTTCTGCTGTACTTATTCTTTCACTAGTATATTTTATTTCATTAAATTTGAATATTTGTAACACACTGTTATTTTCCAGTACACAATATGATATGATATGTGCTAGCCCTGTGACAGGCTGGTGGCCTGTACAGGGTGTGCCCTGCCTCATGCCCAATGACAACCTGGGTTACCCCCCCCCCGACTAGGATAAGTGGACGAAAATGAATGGATGGCTGGATGGATGGACAAAAATAATGAAGAAACTGATGTCCACTGATTTAAAATCATTGTAAAATATTTTTATTGGTCCAAATACAAAACATCAATAACGTTTAGTCCAGTTTTCTAAAATAAACACAGCAGAACAATCATCCATAACGGAGACAAACACAGCTACACATCATAGAAGGTATTATCATAGCTGAGTATTATCCTCAGCTGAATCTTAGCTCATTTTCTAGTCCGTAGATTTTCGCCTTCAGAGCCATCAGCTCACCCTGAACCTTTTTGGTCCTGGTATTGGTCTGACGTACCTCATGCAAAATGGCCAAGTCCTGGTTGGGCCCAATATTCAAGGTAACCTGAAAAAAAGAGGATCTCTCAGTCAGTGCTTATTAAAGTGTGAACTCTAACATGAGCAATCCGGAGGACTGAAAAGAAGACGAGTTAAAGTTTTGCACTGAAATTTTTTTTTAAAGTGCTTATAATCTACTTAAAAAATGTTTTGGTATGTTGAAATCAGCTTTCTAACATGTTAACAAAAATTAGTCTTCAGTCTTTTACCTTCAGAAGCTGTTTTTCTACATCTTTGAGCTTCTGTCTGAGGAGTTTAAGGTCTGTCTTAAAGCCCTCCACCTCCATTACCCTCCTCTTTTCTAATGCCTCATAACGCTGAGTCATCAGCTGGAGGCGCTTGGCCATTTTCTCTGAGCGCTCCTGCACACATTGCAAAGTATCAGTAAAAATAAACTTGGTGATCGTTATCAGTATCAGACAACATTTAATCAGAGATGTAAGACTTGTACAGACAGAACCATTAATCAAACTGGTGTACCTTGAATATTTCCCTGCCCACATCCCCTTCCTCTCTGATTTGGGACAGTTCTGTCTCAAAGGTAATGCACTGCTCCCTGTACATGTCTGCCAGATGGTGGGCTTGTTTCAGCTCCTCCTGCATTATCTGATTAAAAGAAACAAACAAACAAATGAACAAACAAAAGACTTTAATGAACCCCAAAAAGCCAGTAAATTTCCTCTAAGGGAAATGGTAAAATGTTGTTTTTTTTTTAATACCACCCTGCAAAATAAAATCAGAAAGTACTTCTTGCAGACTTTGATTAACATAAACAGGCAGGTAATGCTACCTTTAGCTCCTCCTTCTGTGGCTGTTCTGTCTCTGGCTGCAGCTGAGGGAGGGTTGTTGTGCTGCTGCTGGGCTGCCACGTTTGCCCGACACCCCTGGCCTTTCTGAGACGACTGTGGCAGGAGTCCAGTTCCCTCAGCAGGCGATCCTTCTCCACCATCCAGCTCTTCTCATGAGCTCGTGTGTCAAACTTTAGCTGTAAGAAATCTCTGGTGCTCTCGTGCAACAGGTTCTGAGTTCGCTGGACTCTGATTTGTCAAAAGAGATATATGAAAGTTAGTTTGGAAATTTAATGTCACTTCGAAAAGAAGAGAACAGTCTACAGCTTTTACAAACAGCTATAAGTCACAAAAAAAATACAGACATAAATTATAAGACCAACTTGTCTGTCAGAGCAGCGATGCGGTCTCGGTCTCTCTGCCGCTGTGCCTGGGCCTCCTCCGTTTTAATCCTTCGATCCTCCAGCAGAGCCTCCACCTGCTCTTTGGCCAAGCGAGTCTGTTCTTCCATTTGAGCCTGCAGCGCCTCCACCTGGAGACATGAAGCACAAAATGTTAACTCAGACCCACGAGAGAACAGAATATTTAACTTTCTCATAACAGACTTTATGCATTAAATCTCATTTCATGTATAAATAAAGTGGACCCATACTTGTAGCAACAATGTCTGGTTCTCATTCTTGTATTGTTCCAAGCTCTCTCCATTTACCCCATCTGTTGATTTTGTTCTCCTGCCAGTCTCTGTGGAAACACGAAATCAAAATGGCACAGTCATTATTTATCACAAAAGGTTGGTTTCATCACAAAAATATTGATGATGGCTTAATTAAAATAAATAAAAAATTAATCACAAATACATTATATTTACATTTCTCAAATAATAGAAAAAATGTATTTCAAACCCTTCCTGGTTGCAGATTGTCTCAACTTTGTTGGCCTGAGACTGAGATTTTCCTCCAATCTGGACTCTGGGAACCTCTGTGAAATAGTGACCTGAAATATAGCAATATTAGTACAACTATTTTCAACTATTTCTGAAGCTTCAAAATCATGCCCCAAAATAACTGCCTGAAGGCATTTCCAGGATAGCTGACAAATGGAGGCTTGCTTCTAGAAGAACTTTGGTTTTTATAAACAATGCTGCAGTTCTGTATAGATGTATCAATTAGTTACTGAGATTATATATGGGGTCAAAAAATCTACTGTGAAAATGACCTATGATAAAATAAGCATGTACCTTGTGAGGAGGTTCCCGGTGGAAATATGTAATCTCCCCTGTATCAGGACCCACAAGGGCAAGAAGGTGCTGGATTTTCTTCCTGTCCTCCAGTTCTCTGTAAAACGGTGGTGGTAATAAAGTTTTATACACAGAAGCACCAGCAGATAATGGTGGTAATATGGTATTAAGATATATATCAGACCCTGCATATCTACTGCTATCACTCAAGAACAACTTGTACAGGCCTCTACATTCTAAAAAAAAAAAGGAAACACATGCATCCATGCTCTCCACTGCCTTTAAATCATTAGAAATATGAAAGAAGAACACTATGCATGTTGAGCTGCAGTAAGCCAGATGGTAACCCATTAGTATTAACTTTTACATAAAAGTGTTCCCTGCAGGTACTGTGACTCATCATATCTGCAACATTAAATGTTATACTTAAGGTTGAACTGCACCTACCTGATCTTTAGTCTGTCATTTTCTGCATAAAGCCGCAGAGACTGCTCTCTTTCTTGGAAAAGGTAGACCTGCATGTCACTCAGAGCACTTTGAAGCTCTGCAATCTCTCCTTCGCGCTGTCGTATTTCCCACTGTAGCTTATGCTTTGAGGGCATTATCGAGAGAGACAAGATGAGTCAATACTGGCAAAGACTCTTTTGGCATAGCTGAAAATCAAAGCCACTTATATCGACTCCCATCTCTCACCTGGTCTTCAGTGAGGCTTTTATACTTTTCCAGCATCTGCAGTAGCTCCAAGTGTTCGCTATCAAACTGAGCGATCTTCTGTCTGTAGAACTCCAGAAGCTCTCTGGACGGACGCAGGTGCGCGAGACGCTCGTGGATTGGGGGGAGTGGGGAGTCGAGCTCTTGACCCGGGGTACGAATGTTAATCCTGTTAGAAAAGAAAAGAAAAATACTACATCGAGCATTTTGAAGATGGCAGTACCTGCACACATTTTTCACTTAGGTAACGAACACTCACAGCTGTTTGGTTGTAACTGTTTACCCACAGAATGTAAACTGCATAAATGATTGCTTAGGAATTTAAACCCATTTCAGTAGTAAGACTTAATCCATGTGGGATAAGTCTGTAACAGTGGGGGAACCAGACTGACACAATTAATCCAAGTATCATTCAGGGAGATTAGAGATAAAAGCATCACTTTGCTTCACTCTGAGCTATGACAGTACTTTTTTTCTCTTGCACAAAAGTCCAGCATCCAGTGTGTTAATACAGTGTGCATGTTCTTTACCTGTGCGGTGTTGCATGTTTCTTTGGAGATCCCATTCTACTGGAAACACTGAAAACAAAACAAAACAAAACAAAACAAAACGTATATACAGATGCTTAGGTGATTTATAGGGTTTGTGGTTTAAGTCTTAACATTTACATACATTAAGCGTCCAATTATGTAACTAGAGACCAAACAGACGCAGCAGCATAGATAAAACTATGCAAACAGTTAATATTCACTGCAAGAAAAAAAAATATACCTCTTGTATTAGGAATTCAGAGAAAAGCAACAATATCACCCTTTACACTATTTCCAACCATTATGATACGTTACAAATTCGGTGAAAACAACAACTAAAACAACCTTTAGGATTGACAATAGTCGTGAAAGGGTTATACAGACTTAACAGGACTCGTGTATCTCTGTTGCCACAGACTGGGCGGCAGGGGGAGCGGGACGTCTGAAGGTAGTCCGCTATTCTCATCGGTGTAGGGGCACAATTTTAACACTTTAATTCCACATTAAACTGCCACATCAATGAGATTCAATCGGCCATACTAAACCTGTACTTCACACGAAAAATAACTGAAAAAAGAGCAGGTCGTGGCAAAGCAAGTCGCTATAAAGTATTTTTTTTACGTTCCATGGTGATGAAATCATGGAAGATAAAAAAATATTACATCACATAAAATGCAACAACATAGCTGTCGTACGTTTACCCTTTTTATCCGCTTAAATAGGTCTTAATTTTACTCACCCGTCGCCGATTGAAACAGTCAGTGAGAATCGCGGTGTTGTTTCTTTGAAATCAGGAAGTTCCCGCCCCCTTTTTCTTCTTCGTAGGAAATTCACAGGCGGTCAGGCGGTATTTTGCCATCTAGCGACAGCAGGAACAGATGGCTTGTCATTCCATAAAACAACGAAAACATAATTTAGAATGACATGTATGTATGTATGTATTTTATTCATGTATTTATTCCAAGTGTCAACAGTTTGGGCAAGCTTTCTAAGAAGCACAAGTTAAACAGTCAACCTTTCAAAATAAAGGTCTAAATTTAAAGTTTGATTTGGAAATAAGGAACAAAACAAATATATTTTTGTAAATAAGATGTTTTCGAATTTCAAAATGGCCATATTCAAGACAAAGGGCCCTTTAATTCTGACTAATACACATATTACTATAAAAATCATAACCGGAAGCTGATTGCACTCCGACTAGCTTGACGTATTGACCCCAGGCAGTCAGCACCGGGATCTCACGTCGGACCGTTTTCTGGTGTCTCGCAACAATGGAGCGGAAAGTTGCTCGGGAATTTAGACACAAGGTATGATAATAATAACAATATTAATAGTAAAAGAAAATTTAATGCTTTTCTATATATGAATTAAATAGATGTAAAATGAAACTCCTTTTTCTACCTGGTTGTCTCTTCGCTGGCTGGCTCAGGTGTCTGTCTGCCGGTGAGATGTTGCGTAGACAGGCCTGCCCAACAGACCCAGGAAACAGAAGCAACAGCATAAAACATGTTTTCAAGACGCTGCTATTTAAATAGTAACTCAAACACATCATTAAGAAATGATGTAGGAGCAGATTTAGGGTTTAAAGTAGGTCATCATCAGTTTTTTATTTTTATTTTTTAGTTGCTGTAAATGAATGAGTTTTTATTTAACTGAAACATCTGCTTCTCATCTATTGCTTAAGCAAATTGAGTGTCAGGGGTTTTTGTTAATACTGTTGTGTTTGATGACACATTTTCCAATATTTTTTACTCTAAAACTTAAAGAGGCTGCTGTAGAACACCTTTTGTATATATGCCCAATGACTGGCATCTTGTTCTTACTCGGGTAAACGTTACACAGCAGAGGTCACTAGTCATCAGCAAACAGTATAAAAATGTTATTATAGTCAATTGTATACAATGTATTAAATTGAAATTATACTATGCTGTGTTGGTGGTGTTGGAACATTGAAGCATACCCTCCCCCCCCCCAAAAAAAAAAATTCACAATGAACAAAAGATAACAGGAAGAGAACATGATATGTTCAAGGCTTTTTTCAGCCCCAGAGCATGTAGGGATCACCTCACAGCCATCTGTGCTGCAGGCAGGCAAGAAGGGTCCCATACTGTAAGCTCTCCACAAAGGGCAGTTTAGCATTAGATAATGTGTCAGATACGTGCAGCTAAGCAGAAGAGATGGGACAATTTATGGGTTTAATTAGAGGCTGAGAGAAGAATGAGGCACAATTGAGCTTTGTTTCTGTTGGCGACACTATCATAGTCACTGAGCCTCAGTTTGTTTGTTTGGTTGAGCATGTGTGTCAGTTTTATGGCCTGATTCACCTGAGAATTGGATTATTGTTACATTGTTACTATAGTGCTTTTATTTTTTTAATTCTGTATGTACTACACTGTGATAGAGAAGCTCACTGTGTGTCTGACTAACAAGTTATCTTATACCTTATTGGTTTATGGTGCCAAAGTCTGCATGTTGCTCAGTCTGTAAGAGCAAGAGATATTTATGATTGTCATAAACACTGTTCCCACACCCTGCATGGCTCAGTGGATGTGCCTTAACTTTAACCCCTGCAGAAATGGCCCTCTGAGTGTGTGTGCTCTATGATACTTTAATTTGAGCTCTGATTGTTCAACATGAGGTGTGTGTGTGTGTGTGTGTGTGTGTGTGTGTGTGTGTGAGAATGTTCATCTCTGTTTGAGATGTAAGGTGACACTCCTGACCTTCCTACTGCAGCCTCTCCTCATCTCCGCTGCCATTATTTTCTCCCAGTGGTTTGATGGTTAGACATGGGCAGCCCTTAACACGTTTAGTCCAAGGACCCTCATCATCCCTAGATTTAGCTGATTTTTAATGTCTTAAAAAGTGACGCCCTCAGCTTATTTTAGGACAGATTTAGCCAGAAAAGGAGTGAAATGTGTTATATCAGCGACTGGCCCAAACGATTTCTCAAAACTATCTTGCTGCAGCTGAGCCGTCATCAGGTTTGTATGACTTGGACATACAACCACACAGGTGGCTCACCCCCTGTTGCCGACAGGACCACAGGGGAGAGGTACGCTGTGTGTCAGTGGGTTTAATGAAAAAAGATGGTACCAGATGCTTGTGTTTTCTTGCAGGTGGAGTTGCTGATTGAAAATGAAGCAGAAAAGGATTATCTGTATGACGTCCTTCGCATGTATCACCAGTGAGTACCATCTGTCACTGCTCAGCATGGCTACATAGTTGGTATTGCATTTTCTCACTGATTTTGCACACTTTATGACTAAACCATTGATGATTATTGACTAGATTATATCCTTAAATAACATTGCACAGGTAGGGGAAAAAAATGGTTTTAATGAAGCAAATGTGATGACCACCATTTGTTGTATTTGTACATATTTAAATACAATGCTTCTTTAGCTTTCTCTAACATTTAACATTTTCATGATTAATGCGCAGGAGCCATTAATCTCATCCCTGATAGTTTTAATCCACAGAGACCTGCAGTTTAAACTCTCCTCTCTGTCATGGTTTTTGATAAAAACCTGGTCCTAGAGGGCATGAGAGGGGGAGAGAGAGGTCTAGGTTTCAATTAATCTTTGTACAGAGGCAGAGTCCTGTGACCCTATTGGTTAAGCCTCTGATCGGTTTCCATTGAGCTTGACAAGCCTGGCCAGTTATCAACAAAAGCTCTTTTTATGTTCAACCTCCAAATGGAGCTAAAATGGCACATATTAATTATTCAAAAAGGAGGTGACATGAAAGGATTTTTGCTGCTTTAATTGCTGTTCCAGTTGCCCTTTACCCTAAAAAAATTTTTTTTAAAAATGTAATTTAACATTTGAAGTATTTTTGTTATGGAAAAAAAATCCCCTGTGGCTCTAGAGAGAGATTTCTGTGTTAACCCTGATAAGTTGTCAGTTTGTGCAGAAGGTGAAGTACAAACATTTAAAAAATCTGGTTTCTAGATTGTGATAGAAGTGAGAGTTTCTTCTCCTGATCACAACTTTTAAGGGAAGGCTTTTCTTATTTAACATGACAATGTTGAGCCAAATTCTGCATGGATTAGTAAAAGACTGGTTGCTAAACTGACCCAACTGCAGTCCAGACATGCCACATCTTGAAAAAATTTGACACGTTATGAAACAAAAAAAAATATGACTAAGACTAAGGACTAGCACTTTGAAACAATTAAACATGAGTTTAAATAATTATCTGCATTTTACACAGCATCTCAAGCTTGTTGGAAACCAGTTTTTACAGAGTTTCTTAATTTTGTTTGTGGTCTGAGGGTTTGTGTTGGCCTAAATTTGCAGACGAGGTAAACTGTCATAAAGCCAATAATTATCCTCCTCTCACTTTCCAGGTCGATGGATTTGCCGGTGCTGGTGGGAGACCTAAAGCTGGTAATTAATGAGCCACAGCGCCTCCCCTTGTTTGACTCCATCCGACCTCTCATCCCTCTCAAACACCAGGTGGAGTATGACTTGCTCACCCCCAAGAGGTCAAGGTTAGTACAACATGGCTATTTACTGTCTTCTTTTTATATTGACCTTATATTAGCTTTCTGCAGCTCATGCGTCTCATTTTATATTTTCCTTTCTCACCTGATGTGTGCAGGAAGCTAAAAGAGGTGCGTTTGGATCGGACAAATCGTGATGGCCTAGGTCTAAGTGTCCGAGGAGGGCTGGAGTTTGGCTGCGGCCTTTATATATCCCAGATTATAAAAGACGGACAGGCTGATAATGTCGGCCTACAGGTATTAGAATTATTATTTATGTTTTTTTGTTACTACCGTTTTTTAAATACTTCTAATCAATTTACACAAACCTGACTTGCAGCACTATGTATGAATCTATCCATGTGTGGAATAATTATTTGTCATTATAGTAGCAGCAGATTTGATATTACTAGTTCTAGTTGAACACAAAATGAAAATGTCAGTAAAAGAGTAACGCCAAGGCTGCATCACTAAACAAGCAAACTGCTCCTAGGCTTCAAAGTGGTAAGATTTAATGTAATAACTGTAATGAAGTTAAACTCTTATCCGTCTTGGATAATCTCGACCGCTCTCTGCACTTTATTCCACTTCACTGTATTGTCCATTACATTTCATAGTGTTATACTGAGGCACATAATGCCACTGAATATTTGCTAGTGTTGCGAGTGAACACAAGCTAGTGTACTCCCAGTGCTCATCCCAAGTTCATGTATTCAAATGACAATTTACCAATTTTTTTTACTCAGTACAGTAGCGTTTTCTGCTGCAAGTATGTAACTTTAAAACCAACCTTACCTCATAAATTAAGAATTTGACTGTAAATCACTTGAAAAGAAATAATGACATTTAATGTCTCAACTACAGTATACTCTCCTGTGTTGATTTATAGGTTGGTGATGAGATTGTGCGAATCAATGGATACTCAATTTCCTCCTGTATCCACGAGGAGGTCATCAGTCTCATCAAGACAAAGAATACTGTCTCACTCAAAGTTCGACGTACGTAAGCCACAAACTTATTTTACAGCAAAAGCACCATGATCTACTACCTCGTTTTATTTTATTTTTCCTTCTGTGCAGATGTGGGCATGATCCCAGTGAAAGGGTGAGCAAATAATTCATTTGTATATTGCAGTTGTAAAAAAAACAGTGTCATGCTCTGGAATAGTTTTGCTGCGCAGAGCTGAATTCTCACTGCCTTTTCTCATTTCTCTAGCTCATCAGATGAACCTCTCAAGTGGCAGTTTGTTGACCAGTTTGTGTCTGAATCAGGGGTGAGAGATATAATTCTTTTTTCTTAATGGCATTTGTTTAGGAGCCAGCTAAAGAAACTCTTTTTGTTCTCTCCAAGGAGAAAAAAAGTAGCGTGGCAGGCTTGGCATCCATTGGAGGAAAGGAGATCAAGGAGAAGAAAGTTTTCCTCAGTCTTGTGGGTACCAAGGGTATGGGCATCAGCATATCCAGTGGTCCAACCCAGAAACCTGGTATATACATCAGTAATATCAAGCCAGGCTCCCTTTCTGCAGAAGTTGGGCTTGAGGTGAATTTTCTTAAAGACCACAGCACTTTCATGAACTGTTGACACTCATAAACCTACTGACAGTGAATATGTGTCTCATATCAAAATGTAGGCTGGAGACCAGATTGTGGAGGTGAACGGGGTGGATTTCACCAACATGGACCATAGGGAGGTATGTTTTGCTTAATTTAATTATTTAGAGGTTGTTTTTTTTTCTACTTATCTTAGTTTTAAGACACTATGCCTCTGATGCAAGGAAAGGTTAAGCCTTCTATCACTGCCGGTGTTTGTTCTCAGCTTAACTCACTGAGCTGCATAGCCACAGCCAAATTTATTCTCCTCTCACTTTAACCAGCAAAAATCCTTCCTGTGGCTGATGGCCAAAACAAATCTAGCAGCATGTACTTTATATTTAACTGGATATGGAGATTATTCACACCCTGATAAATGCACATAACACACACAACTCTTACTACAGACTAAAGACATCATTGATGTGGTAATTTTTTAATTTTAATTTTTTTATTTCATAAATCTGAACCTCACAAGTGTTATTTGAAGTCCTGTGTTTTGACTTTGACTTCACAGGCTGTGAAAGTCCTGAAGAGCAGCAGAAGTCTGACTATTACAGTTCTAACAGGAGCTGTAAGTACACTCTTAACTGCATTGTTTCACATAGAAATGTACACCAATTTATGCTCACCATCCACTTTGTTAGGTACACCTGCTCACAAATATCTAATAGGCCAGTCACATGGCAGCAACTCCATGCATTTAGGCAAGCAGACATGGTCATGACGACCTACTGGAGTCCAGTCCAGCATCAGAAAGGGGAAGAAAGGTGATTTAAGCGACTATAAATGTGGCGTGGTTGTTGGTGTCGGATGAGCTGTTCTAGTTCTGAAACTACTTCGATTTTGAAAATTCCTACAAAACCATCTCTAAGCTTTACAAAGAATGGTCCAAAAAAGAGAAAATATCCGGCAATTCTTCAGCTGAAAATGCTTTGTTGATGCCAGACGTCAGAGGAGAATTTGAGAAGCTTCAAGCTGATCGGAAGGCAACAGTACTCAAATAAACACTGATTACAACCAAAGTATGCAGGAGACCATCTCTGAGCACACGTGTACCTACAGTAAGTGTGTATATATAATTAATAGTTACATAAGATTTGGTATTACACTTTTATTGCAGTTTGCCTCATTAAACCCATATATAATGAAATAACTTTGGTAATCCTTGATGGATTGTCATGTTTTCTTAGCATGTGTTAGAATGTTGTTTGAATTTATAGATATTACCACGTTTCTCTGATATTTAACATGGATATAATATAGTTAAATGGCTAAAACTTTATCTTTTATTTTGCATAACTTTAAAGACTAAAGTGCAGATGAAGAGAAACCTTTCAAATAAACTTACTTTAATCCCTTTTGTAACAACTTCTGAGAAACTTGTTCCTCTAGAAAGTAAAACACTTAAGAGGTCATCTGTCATGGATATAGAGACAGAAACTTCTGCCTCCTTCTTAGTTTCTCCCGCATTCTGCATTACTCAGATTAATCTGTCCATTTGTTTTGGAGCCATCACATTACCCGGCCTGTGCCTCTGCCTGGCTGTCTGCAGGAGCAACATTTATCATCAGTCAAGTTACTCTGCAGGTTGTTTGCTCTCAGACTCAGTGATGAGGCCTGTGTAACAGAGACAAGTATTTCCATTGTATTTATTATTTTCCTCGGTGCCTGTCTAATGTGGTTATCTGTGAGTACATCTTTGTTTGGGCATGTGTAGTAAAGCCCTTTTGGCTCATTGAAACCAAGGATACTATCAGGTACTAGAGACACTTTCATTTTCTCTCAGCCTTTCATAGAGTGTTATTTTTCTGCATAACCTGAGGAACCATGCAACAATAAATGATTTGGAATATTTGCAGTATGCAGTGTATCTCAACAATATACAGTATATCTCTAGAATGAATTTGATAGGTTTTTGTTCCCACAGTGGGATACAGAATTCCAAGACTACCGTGAACCTGAAACACAGCGATATTTGTTCATGGTCATTTAAATCAACCTGCAGCCTGCTTTTCACCTGTTTTAATGTGGCTGTACTAGCAGAACATTGTTTATGAAGTAGCTTTGTGACCGCTGAAAATATAAGGTCTGTGTCAAATTATTATTATAAAGACAGGGAGACTTTGTCAGCAGACTGAAGGTTTCTAAGCAGGCTGTGCATTGCACTGTAAAACACTTTCTAGAAACTATCAGTTACATCCAAAGCACAAACAGGGACACCAAAAGGGAACACACCTGCAGAAAATCAATACGCCAAGGTCACAAGAAGATGGTTGTGGTCTTTAGGGATGTTTAGTGGTCTCTGTACCATTTCTCAGCAGAGGAAACAAGGACAAAAACATCAGGACTGAGATAGGAGACAGGGCATAAGAGAAAAAAAGGGTCCTATTTACTGATTAATCCAAGGTAGGTGTATGAATACTCTTGAGTTCAATGCCTGCTTCAATCAACTACACTTTGGTCAAAGAAGGAGCTACATCCTTAAAAGACATGCTCTATCTTCTGGCTTTATGGAGAAGAAATCACACTTTGTGGATGTGGCTCAGGAGATGGAAAGCGTTATGTACTAATTGGAAGGTCAGTGGTTTGATCCCCAGCTCCTCCAGTCTTCATATCTGGCAAGATGTCAGTACTGAACCCTAAATTGCATCCACTAGAGTTTGTGTGCCAGTTAGAAAACCCTTAAAAGCATAAAATAAAGCACCGTATGGGTGAATGTGGCTTCTAGGGAAGAGTACTAAGTTAGAGTAGAAAAGTACTATATAAGTACCAGTCTATTTAACATAACATTAGTTTTGAATAACTAGAGACCAGTGAATACGGGGAAGGTGGACTGTCATTGGCTTTCACAGTCACCTGACCTCAAGACCGTCAAACATTTGTTCTTGAAGAAATAAACAAGCCAGGCATTCCTGACATCACAAGAAGCTCTTTAGACTGCTGTCATATGATGCGGGTCACCAGGTTTTGCACAACTACGTGTAAATAATACTTGTTCCAGTGCATGCTGTCATTAAAATAAACAGAAGAACAAATTAGTTTCAAACTTTTACGCCCATAAATTTAAATGAAAAACTCTGTGCTCAATCCAAAACAAATGCAAAAGAAAAGCACCTGTAAGAACCACACAGGATATTGTAATTATATCCTCGTTATAGAAATTGCTTACATGTTCAGTGATTCTGAGGCCATTAATGAGGCTTCAAGGATGTCAGGTGTCAAAAACTGACATCTCCTCTGTCCCTGGTCGGAGAAGCTGGTTTGGACTTGCCTGCCAGTCTCCAGAGCTAACGTTTGAGGACCCCCTGCTGCATGTCTTTCCGTCATTATTGTCTGTGGCTCTCACTCTCTCAGGGCAGCGAGCTGTTTATGACAGACGAGGAGCGTCTGGCACTGGAGGCCCGCAGAGAGCTGGAGAGGAAGGAGCTGATGCACCAGAAGAAGGTGGCACTGGAGACCAACAAAATCATTAAAGAGCAGCAGGAGAAGGAGAGACAGTGAGTGAACAGCACAAAACTTCTAATTAACCTTGTCTTGACTCGAGACAGAGCTTCTTCAGTGTGTAGTGGGAGCTGTACAGTTTACATTGTAATGCAAGATGCTGACTTCATGCTAGTTAGCAAGACTGCTGTCGCTTGAACTTCACAGATACAACTTTGATCTGACTCAGTTCAAATAGATGCCACTTAACTTTTGGATCACACTTCTTTTCAGTTAATGCCAACATTAACTGAAAATTAATGTATTGTAAATGCCATTAACACATTGTTTTACACAAACAATAGGTCATTTATAATATGAAATGTTAATGTTTGTTGTTGTGGACCCAAATCTGATTAATTAATATTCTTTAGAAAGATATAAACAATGCCTCCAAATGAATATGGATGTTAGTTTGTGTCTGTTGAACAGTGACAGAGGAAGATGCTTTTTTTTTTCTACTGGAGTAGAACAAAAACTGTGATGCCCCATTAGTGTTGTTTTTGTGTGGCAAATCACTTAAAATAGGAAAAAAATCACCCTTTTTTTGGTTACTAACTCTTAGAATTTAGTTACACAGGGACAACTCTTGTTTTGGTACACTACCACCATTTAATCAAAAGATGTGCAAACAACATCCATAGAAAAATTGTTCTGATAAAATGTTTGAGAGTTACTGAATGTAAATTTAGCTCTTTAAAAGGCTTCACTGTTGGTTATGTGGCATGGCCCCTTGGCTTTGCTTCTGCAGCTCCAGCTGTATGTGTAAATCATGGACTGTTTAATAAAACATGGCCAATAAATCATTATCAAATTACCCTTCATTAAATTTCATAATGTTAAGGCATGGTCACACTGAAATTAAGAGCTTAACCCAAACCAAAGACAATCCCAGACTATGAGCAGAACTGCCTTTGTAATCAGCTGAAACAATTTATGCAAAAATATGGAAACCCCAGGCAAAATAATATGCAGATATCAGACATCAAGGAGGCTTTTTCAAATACAAAATGCTGTTACGCTTTATTGTATCAAAGGAAAAAAAAAATCACTCATTCATTCAGTAGATCACTACTGTCAGATGCATATAAGGCTTATTTGGACTCTGGTGTACAAAGTAAACCAATAACTGGGTCAATAATCAGTTTGGGAAGATAAACATGTGGACAACAAGAGGCTAAATGTCATCATCATCTAATGCCAGAGGTGCTGACTGATGTTCCCTTGATATGTTCCAGAAACCAGTCTCCTCTGGATCCAGTCTCCAAAAATATCTGTCTGACTTGTATTGTAAATACATCAGTTAGATTTATGTTCATCTTATTAAACGATTTACAAATTTCTCTTGCTGCTTGTAAATTCAGCGGACACCCCCGATATCCTGCTTGCTTTGGTGCCACCAGTATCTGGGGATGAATAATATGACCGCATATCATAAGTTGCAGAGCTGACATGCAAAGGCAGGCATAAGTTATATTAAAGACGCCAAACAACAAAAGCATTAAAATCACCTGCCCCTGTATGACTATCTATACAGCTCTGACATGTCAAAGCATAGACACAGGACCTGCAGGGGCATCATTTTGACGCAGGCAGAGGATCCTGGATTGATCCTGTGGGTGGGGGTCTGTGGCATGTTATGGCCTATCCGACAGAAGCATGATTAATTGCTATCTGGGGAGTTTGCAGGCCAAGGGGTTGCATAAGCAGTGGAATTATTTAGATGGGTAATACATGCCAAAGTAACATCCATATTTCTTTAACCTAGTGGTGGTTTTAATGTTCTGGCTGATCAGTGTATTTTGTATATTTATAACCCAGTACACTATAATGTTGTGTGGACAGACATTAAACTTTGTTTTAATGGTGTGTTTTACCAGACGAAAGATGGAGATCTCTCAGAAAGCTGCAGAGGAAGAGGAGCGTTATAAGAAGGAAATGGAAAGGTTCGCAACTCAATATTACTTTGATGGTCATGAATTTCCAAGCAAATATTGTTATAACGTGTATCATCCACCTCTGTAGGATTGAGGCTATGGAGAGGAAACACAACAGAGAGTGGGAGGAAGACTATGGTACAGACAGACCCAAGAGCCCTAAATCCAGTCCAAAGACCCCATCACCAACCCCACCTGAGATAAAAACCACTCCGACTCCAAAGGCCAAAGGTTCTCGTAAGGACACATGACAGTGTCTTCCTTTTTAAAATGCATGAATCCTGTGTTTACTTCTGAACTTAGCTTCTCCACTGAAACCAGAAAGGTGCCCCTGTTTCACCTCCCTTTCCTCTTTTCTCTGCATGCTCTCCATCTGCTGTGTGCTGTGGTGCTTTTTATTGCCTCTTCTCTAAGCTAATGAAGCCGGCTCGTTTGCAGAGGAGGATGAGGAGGATGAGGAGGACAGAGAAGTGAGTCTGGAACCTAAACTGTCATTATGACAGCTGTTGTAAGTGGATGTCTGTGCAAAGCAGCATACATGAAGACATGGGCTGGATTTCCTTTGGCAATCACAGTTTCCCCATGGGAGTCATCTGTTTCTATTATTATGCCAGTTATTTTATTTATTTATGTATTTATTGTTCTACTGTAGAAGCTGCTGAAAGTTAACTTCAGCACCTTTTTTGTATCACTTAAGATGTGTTTGCATCTTCATCTGGTATTCGGAGTGTGTGAATGGATTCATTTCTCTCATTGAGTGCTTTGTTTGGCTCTTGTTGTGTTGCTTTTTTAAAAGGATGGGCTGCATGAAGTTTGATGTCACTGTTTAAGCTGAAATCATCCTTGTAAGCCTGACCTGTGCTCGTTTTCTATCTTTAGCATTTGGCTGGTTTTATCGATATGAGGGGAAACTGCCATCATTACGCAAGGTACGGTCAGCTGTGTGGGTTCAGTTTGCTGTGAAAGTGGCTGTTTTTTTGTTACCTAGTCCTAATGATGTCATCTTATAGTGTTTGTTACAGTTACTTTTTTAAAGTCTTAAAGTTGTAAACCATATGAAGCGTTTGGGTTTGGATTGGCAGATTTGCTTGTTCCCTTCCTTCCTTGTATTTTGACTAAATGGTGACATGTCAGAAAGGAGAAAAAAAAAAAGAAAAAGAAGAAAGTGTCCAAAACAGACACACTGCAGGAGCAGAGAAAAAACAAGAAGGAAATGGAATTTGAGCTGAAACTTGCCAAAGAGAAGGAAGAGATGTATGAACGAGAGAAGCAGCTCAAGATCAATCGGCTGGTTCAGGAGGTATGTGGAGGTGGTGGAGAGGAGCAAGCGCTCATTTCAGCTGTATGCTGTTGTTGTTTTATAGATCAGCCTGTGAGCATGTGTGACTCCTGTTGTGTGATGCTGCCTGGCTCTGGCTCTGGCTCTGTATTAGGTTTCAGAGACAGAACGGGAAGACCAAGAGGAGTCAGAAAAGGTGCAACACTGGGTGGAGCGTCTATGTCAGACGCGATTGGAGCAGATCTCATGTGTGGAGAACGAATCCCCTGAGGTACAGAGCGAGACCTCATCTGTCAGAACGCTGCCACATTCAGAACTCTTTAACAAATGTTTGCTCATCCATGTAATTTTTTGGTACCGGTACAAGGACATGAATGTTCTAAAGGCACAGCAGGCCCACAGTAATGGGCAAGGTGGCACCCCATAATGCTCGGTCAATGATTTGTTTTTGTAACATTTGGGCTTAAAAATTATACTGTTGTTTGACACTCAGTGCTCAGTTCACTCATTTGAATAGAGTAAAGAGGTAGCAAATAGCAGGAAAAAAAGGGGAGACTATGCCAAGAGTTGAATATTAATGACATGATTCATACGATGAATAAAATATAAAGCCAGTCTTTCAACATTTTGAGAGCCATTTGCAGCTAGGAATATAAGTCATGTTTCTGCAAGTCAATTTGGTATAAATGTACGGGGGGGGGATTTAAAATTAAATGCACACTTTGAGAAATAGTTTAAAAGGTGAATTAACATGTGAGGTGAAATTTTTTACATTTCATTCTGATTTTAAGCTCTCCCCACCACGCTCCCCTGCTTCTGAGCCAAAAGTGAAGCGTTTTCCTGGTGGTCTTCATCTGGCCACCACTGATCTGGACGACATTAACCTGGATGAAGTGGATCAGAGCCTGAGGGGCCCTCTAAAAAGACTAGCCCCCACCCAGCCCAGCACCAGCCAGCCACCGCCTCCCTTGCCTCTCCCTCCACCCTCGCCCAAGCTTAACCCAACCATCCCTTATTCCCCCCCTCCATTTCAAGCATCTCCACAGCGCCGGCCCCCTTCTCCACCTAATGCTAGGAAAACTCCCTCTACCCCATCTGCTTCGACCAATAAGAGGCAAAGGCCTCCGCCACAGCCCCACCCTTCCCAACCTCAACCTTCATCCCATAACCGTCCCCACTCTCATGTGTCCCGACCTCCATCATCCCCTCAACCTGCTCCACGGCCCCCTCCGCCCCCTCCCCCTCCTCCTCTGCCACCACCGCCGCCTCCTCCCCCTCCACCTCCACAGCGTTCTGCAGAACGAGTTGGCACCCTCAGAGGGTACCAACACCATCATCATCAGTATCCCCCAGAGCTCAGGAGTGAGTGGGAGGCAGGCACATATCTCCCCAGAGGAGGGATTTACTCGTCTAACGCTAGTGAAGTGTCCTACCCCTCTAGTCCAAAGGTCAGACATCCTTATGTGTGAAACATGCGAGTTGCTAGGGAAGATGTAGTTGCTACATGTTCAATAGCAAGATTCCATTTATTTTTGTGCATAGGTTTAGGTGCATGTGGTCTTTTATGTATTGGAATGTTTTTAATGCATGAAGAGGGAGCAGTGCATTGCATCAACCTGACTGAAGTGCAGTATTTTCTGAAATTTGGGTGTTTGCTCATGTTTGTGCATCTGCAGTTGGCCCGGTGGGCTTGGCAGCAGATGCTTTTGAACTCTCAGCCATACTGTGATATCTGAGAGAATGAGAGTGAATCGTGGTGTGTGTTGCACTGATATTTCCTAGTGGTCTGTATGTGCTGGGGGGGCTGAAAGTTTCATTATATTTCACTGTGGTTCAGGTGATGAGAAATACCTCCCACGCCAGTCGTGTTTCATCTTCCAGTAGCCCTCTGGTGAGTCTCTTGCTGTAAAAGGTCATGTCAACTTTTGTGATCGTACATTGTATTTTTTATTTTTAAATCATGAGCCTTAGAATTTTCTGCAGTCTTTCCAAATGACTTAAGCAAATTAACATATATTTAAATACAAACCTGTACTCGGCTGTTGTTTGGAATCCTGGTCTTTTACCATTAGCAACTAGCTCCCAGTCCCCCCAACCAGAGGCGTCAGATGGCCCCAGTCATGTCTAAGCCTGTCATGCTGCCCCAGTCGCAGACCCACCGCCCAGATCCACACAGACCTGCTCTACGTTCTGATGGCCTGGTAATAAGCACATTACACTGTGATGATTTTCCTTAATGCAAAAACCATTGGTGGCTGAACAGGGTCATAAAGCATTCAGGATTCTGACACAGCATGCCATCAGCCGGCTGAAGAATTACTCTTTGCTTCATTTCATCTCCTGATGAGTTCCCAGATTCTCCAGCTGTTTCCCAGTCTGTGGTTTTCAGAGTGTATAGGTGACCAGTTCATCTCCCTGTAATTAAAATCAGATGAAACTGGGCTGATCATGAATTTTAAAACCTGCATTTTACTTGGACAAGTCAACTGAGCAACTTCCTTTTCCGGTAACCACAATAGAGTCAACTAGTACAATGACACACTTCACTAATGTTATGCTGAAAAAAATCCATAAATCATTATTCATTTTTTAAAGCAAGAAATACAAATATTGCAGTAGTTCAGGTTCTCAAATGTAAAACATAAGAAACAGTATTTTTGAAGTTTGGGTGAAACAAGACACTTGATGGCATAAAACTGATTATTATAAAACTGAAAAATTAATAAAATCATAATTTTTTAATATAATTAATTGTTAGTTGCTGTCATAGTTTAATTTAACATTATACAGTTAACACACACTGAGCCTAACCTTTTACTTTGATGTCATGTAAAGTATCCTGCAGACTGTGTTGGTAAGCTGACACTTTTGGGTGTTGTCACAGGTGCAGGTGGCTAGGTGTGGCCAAAGTCACGTGGACTTTGAACCAGTGGGGGCAGTAAGACACTGTCGTTCACCCTGGTCTGATCTTTCTCTTTAAAATGTTCGTACTGGACTAAAAGTGGTTACCTCCTCTTGTATTTCAGCCTCCAGAAATGCTGAAACGGATGGTGCCTTTCAACTCATCTTTTAAATCAAACAAGAGACAAGTAATTCATACACCCCCTCCTCCATTTGTACTCTGGAGTGCTTTTCTTCCCTCCTTTCTTTCTTTCTTTCTTTTTTTTTATCTCCATGCTCACATTTCAGGTTTGACTGTTGACTGAAACCTCAGTGATGGCCCTGTTTTCCTTTTTGTGCATCACTGACTTTTGATCTAGATGTGCTTTTATTGATTTGGAGTAGACAGTAGTATTGTGAACATGCAGGAAAGCAAGTCACGATGGTTTGGTCTTACAGCAGTGATGCCTGACCAATAGAGGCTCACTAAAGACTCCAAGTGGTTGAAATATATCTCTCTGCATATGTTAGTGCAGTCTGCAGTTTGTTTTTACCTTTTGCTTTGCCTATAGTTAAATATCTAAATACCATGGCTGTTTGGATTGTTTGGTGTCTGCTCCCTCCAGCCCCAATAAATACAAACAGACACACAAATTAGTTAATTTTCTATGTCCATCTTTGAGCCACTGTATAATAACAGGAAACGAGCTTACAGGATATTAATGCGTGTTTATTCTGTAGGGAGAAAACGCCTCTCTGACTCATCATAGCTGCGTAAATGTGATGTCTGCTCTCTGTGTTTCCTTCCTATGAAGTTAAATAGCTGTCCTATTGAGAATGATTTGTGACTTTTTTTTTCTGCCTCTGTTTGTGTATGTTAGTGTGAATCTTCATAACTGAATTAAGGGGTGAAGCTTTCAGAGTCACTATGTGTAACGCCTTAAAAGTCAAAATGCTTTTTTAATAAACGACTCTGTGGTTCCCCTTTATCCATTTAACATAGAAGTGATTGTCAAAGGAAATCTGGCCAGCATGCCACAAAATGACTACAGGGATGTGCTAGTTATTAACTTCCTGTTGACATATTGATCATTTTTAATGAACTGCATGTTGATTCTCTTCAGGGATTTCAGAAATATGTGGATGACTTTGACCCCTACACCATGGTATTGTATGGCCAAGTTTAAGACCACAGTGGTACAGAAAGTGCTGCTGTAAATATGTAATTTAAAATTACAAATACAGGACTCTTTAGATGAATTCAGTTCAAAATTCAAATTTTGCTATGCTCTATTTAATGGATAGGTTTAAAATGTTTTTCATAGGCCATAAATAAACACCTGATCCTCTGACAAAACCTCACAAAAGTGTGAGGTGTGTGTTGATTTATCACTTTATATGTAACTATTTATTTTGTGCTTCTCCATCTCCATCCTTTCTCTGTTCATAGTTCTCCTCAGACCAGATAGCTGACCGAGATGTGAGACTGCTGAGAATCAAGAAGGTAGTCAGAGCCTTTATTGCTGAGAGGAGAGTAAATGTAAGGTATTCAAAAACTTGACTAATACAGTTGCTTGTTGTTTGTCATTTTTAAGGTTGGAAATCTTGACCTGGCACTGGAGGGGGAGCCGACTCTCCTTTAGGGAAGCTGGTGGTATCTGCAGTGTATGAAGGTGGTGCTGCTGATAAGCACGGTGAGTTTTTAATTCCCATACTTAATATTATAAGCTAAACTGAGGTTGTTTGAATGAGTGGTGGATCTGTTCTTTTTGTTTTGTAGCAAGGCTACATCATCAGGGGCGCTGTGACACTGTCTCTGACCCCAAAGGTCAAGACATCAATATGCCTCCTGACTGTAACATGCACCTTTGCTGTGACAACAGGCACCACATTACTTATCAGTATTATCTAGGCGTACTTAAGAAATGGCTAAACAAATCTAAACATTTGAAAGAAAATTCATACAATACTACAACAAATGCTTT
>JAMQGT020012592.1:0-14628 GCA_024447675.2 Pterophyllum scalare | reverse complement strand
ATGCATGTGGGGACTCAGAGGATAAGACAGGCCTGTGTGCTCTCTCCCTCTGAGCCTGTGTTAAACTGCCATTATCTACATGTAAACAGAGTCTGGGTGCTGCGAGTTGGCCTTCGTCATAGGTCTTGTCCAAGCTGGTTTTTCACTGTTCACAAAAATAAAATAATAACTTAATTTATCTGAAAATTTAAAATAAAAGAACAATTTTTAATCACAGTATAGTGACAGGTAGCAGACTTGTTTGTGAAGGAAGACACCTGAAACACTTTAAAAAAGTAAGACATTTAATATATTAAAGAATCACAAGTTCTCTCATGCATGTGGGGACTCAGAGGATAAGACAGGCCTGTGTGCTCTCTCTCCCTCTGAGCCCGTGTTAAACTGCCATTATCTACATGTAAACAGAGTCTGGGTGCTGCGAGTTGGCCTTCGTCATAGGTCTTGTCCAAGCTGGTTTTTTATGACCAAGATTCCTCTCACCAGCGAGAAAGCCATAAAGCACATCTTCTTTCCTGATGTTTCAATTTAATCAATACAGAGCAATCTTGTCCAGATTTATAACAGAACATGGTGACGTTGGTGATGTTTTAATTGTACGTACTGTGGCTGAACCTCCAAGATAAGATACCCTGAGACTGAGAAATTATTCAAGCACTTTCTATCTGTTGCTCTCTGTCTAATGTATTATTTAAAATATTTATTATTTGGCTGATCAGCTGTTTATTAATTAATTTCCTGAAGTTTACTTTTGAACATTTGTCCATTTGTTATTTTATTCTTTGGATAAAAAATAAAACCCCAAAAATAGCATCAAGTCAATTAAACTGGGATATTGATTGATTGATTGGGATATTGATTTGGTCAGTTAAGTAGGAGTGTTCTTAATCAGTTTCACCTTCTTTGGTATTATTGAATAATGAGACAACAAAGCAGGAATTGTTTTATAGGTGGAGGCCACTAACATTTTTTCTTCCTCATATTTTCCTTCTGTTTTTTCACTAGTTTCACGTTTGACTAGGGTCATTGTCCCTACTGGTAGCATGAGTTAAGACCTGGACCCTACAGAGATTGCACAGCTAGATGATGGTACATCAATACATGAACTAGTTCTTATATAGCACTTTTCTACTCTATCTGAGCACTCAAAGCCCTTATACAACATGTTTACATTCACCAATTCATACAAGCACTTCCATGTGTAACTAAGCTAAGTGCTTTTATTGTCTAACATTCACACACGTTCAGCTTGCATCGGAGAGCAACTTGGGGTTCTGTATCTTGCCCAAGGATACTTTGGCATGCAGCCAGGAGCAGCCAGGAATCAAATCACCAACCTTCCCATTAGGTGGCCTGACCTACAGCCAGCCCCGGACCCCATGCCATTGCCAGAAGGTTTGCTGTGTCTCCTAGCACAGTCTCAAGAGGATGGAGGAGATTACAGGAGACAGGCAGTTACTCTACAAAAGTGGGACAGTGACACGAGAAGGTCCTTAACTCATCAACAGGATCGGTATCTGCTTTTTTGTGCAAGGAGGAACAGGATGAGCACTACCAGAGCCCTACAAAATTACCTCCAGCAGGCCACTGATGTGAATGTCTCTGACAAACAATCAGAAACAGACTCCATATAGGTGGCCTGAGGGTCCAACATCCTCTAGTGGGCCCTTGGGCTCACTGCCCATCATCATGGAGACTGACTGGCATTTATCATTGAATACCAGAATTGGCAGGTCTACCAGTGTTCTGTGTTTTTCACAGATGAGAGCAGGTTCACCCTGAGCACTTGACAGTGTTCATCCAGCATGACTATTTTAGTGGTGGGTCAGTGATGGTCTGTGGAGGCATGTCCATGGAGGGGCACATAGACCTCTACAGACAACAGCACCCTGACTGCCATTAGGCATTGGGAGGAAATCATTTGACCTATTTTCAGACCCTACGTTGGTGTAGTGGGTCCTGGGTTCCTTGTACACTGAATACCAGAATAGCTGACCTGAAAGAGATGATCATGGCTAAGATGGAAACCTGGACCCCTCGAAGCAGATTACCAAGACTTATGTGAAGGTCCGTCTGAAAGTCTACTTGAAGACACGAATGCAGCACAACAGAAAATCCCTCAAACAATCATGTTGTTGTATCCCACGGCAGCAATGATCCTTGAGATGCTTGGCTATAAGATGAACAGCCACGAGGAGCAGTACCCTCCATGGCAGGGTTATAATAGTTTTGGATTTTACATTATAGTTTAGTTTTAGTTAGTTTTTACTTTTTTCTCTAATTCAGTTAGTTTTAATTAGTTTTAATTAGTTTTCAGAGTGGTTTTTCTCATTTTTATTAGTTTTTATTTTTGGTTTTATGCTTAGTTTGAGTTAGTTTCAGTATTAGTTTTAGTATTTTCATACTTAAACAGGTACCCTTTAAAGAAATATATTTAACAACCAGCTGTTCACAGACAGCAGCACTACATGCTAAATGTGTGTAACATTAAGGACACACATGAACATCAACAGGGAGAAACAAAGAAAAATATGAACTCCAAAACTCAATAAATTCTACAGTAAACTCCCAATAAAGTTCAGCGTCAGTGCAGCAGATTAACAACACCTACATGTGGTGTTTGACACAAACAAACTCTTTGAAGGATTCAAAGGTCAAATCCAGCTGCATCCTGATGTTCTCCACCTGAAGCTGCTTCTGTTCTGGAGCTAGCTTGTTTAGATGCTCCTAATTAGACTTGCAGGGTCTTTGCGGCCTCTGTACACAACCTACGGAAGTGGCCGACCTCTTGTCCGCATTTATGCATGTGTAGCTGGATTGTGTGTGTTAATTACCTTGTGGTTGTGTGCTGGTGTTTTTTTGTCCTCGCTCTTTGTGCTCAGTTTTTTTGGCTCCAAACATATTTGTCCCTGTTTTTCCACTTTCTTTATTCCCTCACATCCATTCTGATAGTTTTAGCAGTCTCCCTCCAGGAATTTGCTGACATTTGTGAGTCCTTATATTGATGCTGTGATTATTATTCCTGATTGTTATTATCTGACTGATAAAGTAGTAGTAAATTTCTAATTCAAAAGGTGGAGGTTTTCAACTCACAAGGACTGAGTACTGTCCTTCAGCATGCTTAGTAAAATTGGCCAATCAAATAAAGTGTTTTTTAGGGAGGCTGGGCTTAACGTGGAAAGAGTTAAAATCACTTGTTTCAAATGTAGGATTAACTGAAACACTGCACCAATGTCCAGTAAGTTCTGAATAAGGATTATTTTGAACTATCTAGCCACAATAATCACAGATTCAAGGATTAGGAAACTAACTAACAATATTGGCATGCCTGTGCCAGTGGGCATTGAACAGATATCACTGAAATGACCAGGTCCTCACTGGTTGCCATTTAAAGATAGCTGTATAATTGTGTTTTAGTAACCACACTTAAAGTGTTCGTATATTGGTCCAGGCTTGACTTTTCTGTTTTGTTGGTTAACCTGGAATTGTAGTGCACACAGAGATTTGTTTTTCGTATTTTCCTTTTCTAGTTTTCATATTAAACCTTGTTTAATTTGATCACTAATATCATTGTTTTGTTTGTTTTTCAGACTGAGTGGCTGTAACCTCTCAGAAAGAAGCTGCAAAACTCTTTCTTCAGTTCTCAGCTCCCAGTCCTCTAGTCTGTCAGAACTAGACCTGAGTAACAATGACCTGCAAGATTCAGGAGTGAAGCTTCTGTCAGCTGGACTGGAGAGTCCACAATGTAAACTGGAAACTCTGAGGTCAGAATTCAGACTCTCTCACTGATAAAATCAGAAACTTATTACATGGGCAATAATACACCTGTATAGAATTGTCAACTAACCCATTTATCTTTTCTTATTAGAATCTGAATGGCTATCTAAACATTTTTCATATTCACTTTTTTGTTTTGTACTTGTTTAAAAAATTACTTCACTGTTCAACTTAGAGATGTTGGGTTATTTTGCATTCATGACATAGCAATTTCCTGTCAGTGTTATAGATTGTACTTCTATCCACCAGACCTTCCAGTTTAATTCCTGTTTCTAGGTCTGAAGATTTTTCAAGAGTTGTATGTTCTCACATCTCTTACCCAATAACAACAAGGACAGCCTTGGCTGTCCCATCATACTAAATTAAATACTCAGTTAAGAGGATGGATGAGATGGGAATGAAGTATGGATGGGGGAAAAAAAGCTTTATAATGACACGAAACACTTAGTTAAACTATAGACGTGTCTCATAGACATAAAGGGCGTGGTTGACATGTAATTTTCTACTGCTGAATTCAGACAAAACTAAGGTTGTTGGGCTTGTCCCTTAAGACTTCAGAAACATGGTGTCTAACCAGATAATTAGTCTGGATAAAATTACCTTTGCCTCCAGTAACTGTGAGGAACCTTGCTATGCTTTTTAATAATACTGCCAAAGGGAAGCATGTATAATGTACATAGAATTAATTGGTCCTAGCATAGAACTCTGTGGAACTCCATAATTAACAATAGTGTGTGAAGAATGCTCCCCTTTGTTACATGAACAAATTAGTCTGCTAGATATGATTCAAACCACTGCAGCGCCATACCTTTAATAACTATGGCAACAAACAGTCCCCTCAAGGACCTTTAGTCATGGCAGACGACTGCCCTTCTCTGAGCCTGGTTCTGACGGAGGTTTCTTCCTGTTAAAAGGGAGTTTTTCCTTCCCACTGTAACCAAGTGCTTGCTCATAGGCATCTGTTTTGATTGTTCGGTTTTCTCTGTACTAATTGCATAATTTTTACCTTGACCCCGTATTCTGACGCGAGTGCTGCTATTACTCGACAGCTTATGGGGCAGCGCATTTGCGTTCACCTGAGTCGGATACTGTCGTTTATGTACCACCAGAAGCAGCAGGGGGTAAAGGTGCGGGGGAGCCAGCTGCCGGGAGGTGTTAACAACTCTGCTTTACATATGAATAGCAGTGATTTTATTTTTTGTGTGATTTTATGGCCAATGTGTTAATATAATTTGTCAAAATGAACCAATAACTGCGCAGTCACACGTGAGGTTGTGCTTAAAACAGTGATACCAAACAAGGTGAGGTTAACAGTTTTTAAGGTGAAATATAAAGATAAAAATCAAAAGTAGTCAAAAATTGCCAATGTTAGATGTTAGATTGGATGTTCGATTCAACTCATTGTCACTGTGCACACAAGGCACACAACAAAATGCGTGTTCCAGATCACTCATTCAGAGGCGAGCATCTGCGGTCATGCAGCCAGAGACCGGCGCTACCGTTTAAACCCTATACTTCAGAGAGCTAAACTCCCCACTCTCCAGTACTTTCCAAAAGTAGATGTTTATTGCGATCACAATAGGCTCCTCGCTGACCCTTCGGTTGGCTCGGGCCTAATGAATAACGCCTAAGATTCCAAATAGGCGCTTTTCCAGTTACCCGCATATATACATTTTCGGAAACGTCTTGACATGATGCATGTCCCTATGAGGTCCAGGGCCACGCGCGGCCACGTCCCATGAGACCGCCCCCATTTTTGCCGCTACGCCCCTTGCGATCACAATAGGCTCCTCGCCGACCCTTCGGTTGGCTCGGGCCTGATAATAATGAAGAATGCTTACGATTCCAATTATGCGCCTTTCCAGTCACCCGCATATATACATTTTCAGAAACGTCTTGACATGAAGCACATCCCCATGAGGTTCGGGGTCACTTGCGACCTTGTCCCATGGGACCGACCCCATTTTTGTGCCTACGCCCCTTGCGATTACAATAGGTTCCTCACCAACCCTTCGGTTGGCTCGGGCCTAATAATACACCTTCAGTGAATTTTTGACAGATGGATTGTTGTTTTGTGTCTGCAGTCTGTCAGGCTGTCTGATCACAGAGGAAGGCTGTACTTCTCTGGCCTCAGCTCTGAGCGCCAACCCCACCCATCTGAGAGAGCTGGACCTGAGCTACAATCATCCAGGAGACTCAGGAATGAGGGGTCCACGCTGGAAACTGGATACTCTTAAGTATGGAAAGAATGTATGATAGAGGAGGAAGAGCTGTGGATATTTTCTGTGTCCTTCACTCATTTTCTTTTTCTTTCATGCAGATGTGACATGAATTACACATGCAGGAAAACGTTTCCTTTGCTCACAAACAAAAAACTAGTGTAAAATAATGGCAATCCATCCAACAACTACTGTACTTCAAAGCACAGACAGATCCAGGATAATTACAAATAATCATCAGTTTAATCCATGTATGAATTGAAGTGTCTGTCTGAAAATGTTGGACTATTCCTTTATCAGTATCTTACAGTGTGTGTCTGAGAGCGATGTATTGTCCATGTGTGCATGCTGAAAGAGACTGTGCTGGTCTGACCCCCCTCCTCCTTTCAGGGCGGAGCCTGCTGGAGAGCGATGGCTGATCCCAGGTCTGAGGAAGTGTAAGTGTGTTTTTAATGTGATTGATGAAAACAAAGCAGCACACATTCAACCATCTTCAAACTGTCACATCACTCATTCACATCTCTGATGTCAGGAGTCATCATCAAAGTGTCAATCAATGAACAGATGATGGATCAATAACTGCAGCTGGATTGTGTTTGTTCTCTCCATCAGATTCCTGCCAACTCACAATCGACACAAACACAGTGAACAGAAACCTCAAACTGTCTGACAACAACAGGAAGGTGACAGGTGTGGAGGAGGTTCAGTCATATCCTGATCATCCAGACAGATTTGATATCCGTCCTGAGGTACTATGTAGAAATGGTCTGACTGGTCGCTGTTACTGGGAGGTCGAGTGGAGAGGAAATGTTCATATATCAGTGAGTTACAGAACAATCGGAAGGAAAGGAGACAGTACCGATTGTTTGTTTGGATTTAATGATCAGTCTTGGAGTCTGAGATGCTCCGATGATGGCCCTCGACATATCTGGCACAACAACGTATCAAAATCCATCTGCTCCTCCTTCTCCTCTGTCTCTAACAGAGTAGCAGTGTATGTGGACTGTCCTGCTGGCACTCTTTCCTACTATATAGTCTCCTCTCAGACTCTGGTCCACCTCCACACCTTCAACACCACATTCACTGAACCTCTTTATCCTGGGTTTTATGTTTGGTCTGGTGCCTCAGTATTTCTGTGTTGAGTTTGGTATAATGACTGTCCTAGGTTGTTGCTTAGTCTCCTTGGTCCTGTTGAAGAACTACCCCCGCAAGACCAAAATGAATCTTATTGACTAGCTGGCACAAAGCCTTGATCTGAATCTCATTGTAAATCTGTGGGGTGAACTGGAGACCAAAGTCCGTGCCATAAGACCATTTGACAATTTGACCAATTGACAGCAGTATTTTATCCAGTAAACAGGACACACTATTGACTACTGGCAACAGGCATGCTAATAATTTTAACCCAGATAGTTTTTGTTGAAATAATTTTCTTTCTCTGTGCACAGTAAAATACAGTAAACATCCAAAATAAAACTAGGATGTTTGAAAAAGCTGTTTTAAAAATCCTTCGCTCTGTTTAAAAGCACTTGGGAAATACTTAAAAATGAATTTTTCATAATAATTCTGTCCTCATCTGTATGCAGTCTCCGCTGTTGAGTGTTACGCTGCATGGGGAAACTCCACTCAGTTATCCTACTGACACCAAAAGGAGAGAATTGGTTGGCTTAATTTACAAAGAACAATTTTAACTGTGGATTAAAACAACAATAATATGTAAATAAATCATACTCAGTTCTCTAGCCGAAGCAGAGTCTGGTGACAAGGGGGATGGCTCGCCCATCACTGGGGGTGAGGTTGCTGAGGTAGTTCAGTCTACATGTACTTTTTGGACCTGGAGAAGGCATTCAACCATGTCCCTTGGGACATCCTGTCGGGGTGGTGCTGCGGGAGGATGGAGTCTTTGGCCCCTTGTTACGGGCCATTCAGTCCCTGTATAACTGCCACGAGAACTTGGTCTGCAATAAATCAAACTCATGTAGCCGGGTGGAAAATGGGTGGGAAGATGTTTTCTGTTGCCACTAGTGGGCGATGTTTTCCAGGGTGTCTTCTTTGGTTTGTGAAGGCTGTAGCTGAAGGGGGAGGAAAACTACAAATACCTCCACAGGAAACAGGAAGTTAATTGGCTCTGCCTCATCAGACCAAGCAGAAGGCCACACTCAAGGCTTGTGGATCAACCAGTGATTTTAAGGTAAACAGGCTCATGTCATGGAATCTGCTTATATGTAGCTTTAGGTCAGGTGTATTTTGTGTATGCTGTATATGGATGTGTCTTTTGGAAAATGCAATGCTTAAGTGGTTATGCCCTATCCACAGGCTTGTTGGTGTGGTCAAAGGCTGAATGACCTAGCAGGCCTGAAGGGATGAGGGCCATGTGTTTTCCTTGCTGTTCATGGTATCCCCAATGTTTTATATTTGGTTATTTCTTGTTTTCTTTATTTTTTGATCTTGTGTAAAAATGTTTTTCTTTTTGTCCCTTTATAGAACTGTGGGATCTTTTCACTTGTGCGTTTGCAGGTGGGCCCAAAAGCAACACATTAAGAGTTAGTATTATGTCCATTTTACTGTTTAATGTGCATAATTGTGGATTGTCTTGTAGCTGATGTTTTGGTCTCTTGTTGGAAGAGGACACTAAAAACTGCTACAGTTGTTGGTGCACTCAATTAGAGATTTGTTGCTTTCTTAAGGTTTTAAGGGTCAGGCTCAGGCTACTGCACTCTGCCGCTCCCCCCATCATCCTGTTACCCCCACCACCACCACCACCATAGTGCACATGTGCCAGTAACTGATTTTCAAAAAGTAGCATTTTCATGTCATTCTCGTGAAAACGGGAGGCTGGAACGCATCAAAAATTCATTATCATTTGAAAACTCTCGTGTAAATAGTCTAGTTCTTATATAGCACTTTTCTACTCTAGCTGAGCACTCAAAGCGCTTAAACAACACGTTTGCATTCGCCCATTCATACAAGCACTGTTTTTTCTATTTCAAAGTGTTTAGTATCTAACAGTCATACTCTAACAGATGCATGGGAGAGCAATTTGTGGTCCATTATCTTGTCCAGACTGCAGACTGGAGCAGATAGGAATTGAACCATCAACCTTCCGATTAATAGATGACCTGCTCTACCTCCTGAGCCACAGCCACTCCACTGGGGCCTCAGTAGTTTGTATGGCCCCCACGTGCTTGTATGCATGCCTCACAATGTTGGGGCATGCACCTATTTATTTCAATTCGATTCAATTAAATTTTATTCATGTAGCACCAAATCACAACAATCAGTTGCCTCAAGGTGCTTTATATTGTAAGGTAAAGACCCTACAATGACACAGAGTAAACCCAACAGTCAAAATGACCCCCACTGAGCAAGCATTTTTTTTAACAGGGAAAAAACCTCTGGCAGAACCAGGCTCAGGGAGGGGCAGTCATCGGCCGGGACCGGTTGGGGCTGAGTGGAGAGAGACAGGACAAAAGACATGCTGTGGAAGAGAGGCAGAGATTAATAATAATGATTAAATACAGAGTGAAGTATGAACAGAGTAAAATGAGGTGAATGAAAAGAAACACTTGGTGCATCATAGGAACCCCCTCAGCAGCCTAGGCCTATAGCAGCATAACTAAGGGGTGGTTCAGGGTCACCTGATCCAGCCCTAACTATAAGCTTGATCATAAAGGAAAGTTTTAAGCCTAATCTTAAAAATAGAGAGGGTGTCTGTCTCCTGAATCCAAGCTGGGAGCTGGTTCCACAGAAGAGGGGCCTGAAAGCTGAAGGCTCTGCCTCCCATTCTACTCTGAAGTATCCTAGGAACCACAAGTAAGCCAGCAGTCTGAGAACGAAGTGCTCTATTGATCTTCTTACAGCCTCTGACAGTGGACTCTTCTCTGTGCTTGTCCTGTTGGACCTCAGTGCAGCTTTTGATACTGTTGACTCATAACATTTTATTACAGAGATTAGAGCATGCCATAGGTATTAAAGGTACTGCACCATGGACCCTTTTCCTTGTCTTATAAAACACAAGGGAAAGAACCTGGCTGATTTAGACTGTGAAGAAGAATAAGAGAATAGCTGAGTGACTACAGGGACTGTTGGCAATAGCCAGTGTATAGGGCTGCAGTGTGCCAGCAAATGGGTAATGTAATTGAGGCTTACTTGAGTAAGTGGGTGGGAAAGACACTGGAGGGGTAGACTGAAGGTGAGCACACAGAGGTTTACGAGTGTGCAGAGAGCGTGCAGGCAGGTATGATCCACAGTGTGCCTCTCTTTCATCTGACTTGCATAAGAAGCTCGAATTAATAAATGCATTTTCCAGACAGAAGAGTGCAGGCTGGGGAAACTGAATCAAGGTTTATTTACACAGCTTTGTGTTCAGTTTAGAAAGGATTACATTTCATGCCCCAGCAAATACCTAACACAATCCTCTCCAGGCTAGCCAACAATCAAAGCTCCAGGGGAAATCTTGAAAATCACATTATAGCTCACATGGTTTCATTAACTGCTGCTTCTAATGTCCGATTATTTGTTCCATAGTGATTTGGAAAACTCAGAGTAAAGGGAAATAGAATGATATTAATGTCAGTTTGAACTCAGTCCTTCATGCTTTCAGTTTTACAAGCATGAGGCTGTCGTCAGAGGACCTCAAATTGGACTGCTTCCAGACAACTTGATTTTTAATTTTTCACAGATTCTTGTTAATAAACAAAGAAAGCTGCAATCGAAGTGTGTTTGAATCATTGGTTTCCTTTGATGAATGATCTGAAAAACTTTGCCTTTTTGTGCACTGATCTTCAGCGTCTCCTTTTTCCTTTAAAGAAAGCCAAGAAACTTCTTGTCCAACACAAAGATCTGCTGCCGGCAGCGAGGGAAGCAGTTCCAGAACCAGCGTTAAATGAATACGTGGTGTTTCTCACTGCTGTCTGCACTTGTTTCCCCAGTCTGACTGGGTGCTGGGTGCGCTGGGCTTCACCATGGAAGAGCCAGCGGTTCTGATGAACAGAGAACCCACTCGACCTCCTGAGCAACAGATTTGCATAAAACAATTTAAGACAGTGAATGAAGACCACACCTTTTATCCATCCATTCATTTCCTGAACTGCTTATTCAGCTGTGGGGAATCAGGACATGTCATTGGGCGAGAGGCAGAGTAAGATAGTGTACCATGGCGACAGAAAGAAAACCAGACATTTTCAGTGGACTCCTATAGCCACTACAGCATGCCTGAAGGAAAACAGCAGATGTTTCATTGATTTATCTGGTTTATTTTCATGCAAAAATACCATGAATAGTCTGGTGATGACTCATTGTAACTGCACAGTAGAGCACTGCAGGCTGTTTAAAGCAATTACCTGTATAACAGTGTCACAGAGAGCAGCATAGGGCTGCTTTTTCTGAGTGGTCTTTGTGTGAGAGTCAGTAGCAGAAGAAATAACAGACACACTCTGAAGACTCACCCAAACTTGTCGATCCAAATATGTATTGATCATTTTGGTGTCCTATTGAATCCAACTGCTCTGAGCAGCCTGAGGTATTGAATTAATTAGGGCTGTGAAGGGAAAGAAAAGTGCTGCATCAGCACTTTTTAATCAAAGAAACAACTGTGTTAACACCTCTTATACTGAGACTCTTTCACTTTTCCGGGATCGTTGGCAGAGTGGGACAATCTTTTCTTTCACGATAACAAAACATATTGAAGGAGCAGCTCTATTCAAGCATGATTCAGATCAGCTCACGCTCAGATCGAAGAGACTTGGAAAGTGAATCTCTGGGACCCTCCAACACGTCGATGTTGTTTCAGTACAAATGGAAACAGATTCACAATTCTGTAACATGGGTTTAATTCTCTGCGTAAAGCAACTTAACGAGGGCTCAATCACAAACACAACTCCTCATCCATCATCTCATGACTTTATAAAAGTTTTTTCACTTTTTCAGAATTGAACACTTTAGAAAGTGACCACAGAGGTTTGCCAGAGGCTGTCCCTCTCCTACAACTCTACAAACACGGAGCTTCCATTGGATGGGTTGTCTACTTCCACATTTCAAACCTAACCAAAATGGCAGCTTCCTTGCCAACATTTTTCAAGTAGCAGAAGTCGCCATTATCAACCACAGCTCCCAGGGTCGGGACACCTGTCAAAGTGGCCATCTTTAGGCCTTAAAAGTCTCCAAATTAAAAAGAAAAGAAAAAAATGTTGCTTTATTTCTTTTCCTTTTTGCTTTAAGGTTGGACATTTTAACATGCTGGTCTTTGGGGACTGACTCACAGAAGCACTCTACTTGGTGCTTCTGTGATACAACAGAACCAGAAAGAGCATATTGGTCTTCATGTTCGGCATTGAAAACAAACATGACTCACTGTCACTTATTGTCAGCAGCCACAGCTCCTCCATTTATTCCAAGTGTTCTCTGTGTTCATGTGCAGGGTGCTGCATTAGCTGATTGTAGCTCACGCTCCAGTCCTCCTGAGCTGACTCATCTTTCTATCTGTCTCTTTTTCCTTGTTGCTCTCACTTTGTCTCTCCCTGTGTGTGTGTGTGTGTGTGTGTGTGTTTTACAGGATTCCTTTGGATTCCCACACCTGGAGGTGATGAGTGCACCTGTGTGCCATTGTCTCATTCTGCTGCTCTTACTTAAGCTGAGGGAAGATGATCAGTGACCCCTGATTGCTGAACTAACACTATTAGTGAAGTCAGCTGCGCATGTTTGCTCATGACTCTGAGTTTCTCTCTGAGAGAATCTGTGGTGGGGAAAGCAGACTTTGGACTTGCCTGTTTGTGGACCTGAACCTCAAATAACTGGGAATCACCTTGCTTCAAGTTTCTGATATTTATCTTGCTGTAAATAAACCAGTAAACTTTTTCCAGTGTTTTGAGTCTAAATCGCTTCATAGTCAATGAAATTATTGGCCCCTTTTGTAACTTAGAAGGCTTTTAAAACTGACAGAGGACCTTTTGGGAAAAGAGAAATACTTTCAAAGACCTGATAAAAGCTATGAAACTGTACATATAGTCTATTACAGTGCTATTCTGCCAGGTAGGAGCGATTTCTCACACATTATCTCAGTGAGTGAGAAGTTCTCTTCTCTCTTGTAATCATTCTAATGTATCTCATCCGGGCATGCTCTGTTACAGTAATGTGATTCCCATCCACCTCTGCTTCAGATGTCACAGAGAGCTGAGAGAATTATTCTGATTTCAGCGCTCTGCTACTGGAAGGTGCTTCTGAATATCTGATTATGCTGCTTGCCTCAAGCATGGCTGCATAAACAGTTCCTGCTCTCTGCTGGTAATAATGAACATGCATTTAGCGGCACAGGAACCTCAACCATATTTACAATGTACAATCCCAATTCCAAAAATGTTTGGATATTGTGGAAAATCAACATAAAAACAGAATGCAATGATTTTCAAACCTCAAAGCCCCATATTTTATCCACAATAGAACATAGAAAGCATAACAAATGTTAAAATGTTTAATATTTCCTGAAAAATATTTGCTCATTTTGAATTTGAAGGTGGCAACACATCTCAAAAAGGTTGGGACAGGTGCAACAAATGCTGTACTAAAAGAAGTACTAAGCAGAAACAGCTGGACTGTTACAGCCCCCTACCTGCAAGGTATAGGAGTCACAGGGAGTATAATACAATATACATTTCTTCAGTTAATTAGGTTAATGGCAACAGCAAGTAGCATGATTGGGCAAAAATCTTATGATCTTAGAGAGGTAGAGTGTCTCAGGAATAAAGACAGACAGACGTTCACCAATCTACATTTACAAATCATGACATAGGGCAATAGGCAGGGTACACCTGTACAGGTCACCAGCCTGTCACAGAGCTAACATAGAGAGACAGACAATCATTCACACTTATGGGCAATTTAGAGTGACCAATTAACCTAACTCCAGTAACTGCATGTCTATGGACTGTGGGAGGAAACCCACGCAGCTACAGAGGGAACATGCAAGCTCCACACAGAAAGGCCCAGGCCAAGGTGGAATTGAACCTAGGACCTTCTAGATGGCATTCTAGCTGTGAGGCAGCAGTGCGAACCACCACACCACTGTGCTGCTCTAAAGAATAATGAAGAATAATTTTTTTCTGCGTGGTCGTTCACATTTCCAAATATATGTGACTTGTATACGATCTCCTGTGTGAACTGCAAACAACTTAAAAGTGTAAAAGTGTCCCGCATGTGCAGTAGAGGATGCAGTAACGTCACACGTAGCGAGCGTGTCAGTGTTTGCAGAAGTAAACATGGATCAGGACGCAGAATAGTGACGCTTCTCATGTCAGTGACGTGCAGGTCGGATGAATGCGGCCTGGCCGTACAGACACAGGTCATATTTGAAAAGAGCAGATACGTATCGGATTAAGGAGCACATATCCAAGTGGCCTGGGTCCCATTTGTAAAAAGGGCAGAAGGGCAAAAAAATCGAATTTGGCTTGGGGTTTATAAAAAAATAAAAACAAGCATAGCCCCAGACGCTAGGAGATTCTCCCTTTCAAATTAAAAATTGTCCTTAGATGTTTTTCTGTGATAACTATTACATTTGGGTATGCTAAATAGATGAAATACATGTAGTTAGTCCAGTTTTTAAAAAAAAGGGAAAGAGGAGAAAATGTTTAAAAATTAAGCT